>CATIWM010159520.1:0-15019 GCA_949671775.1 Mallotus repandus | reverse complement strand
AGTTTTTCATCATTGATAATAAAATTAAGACAATAATTATAATTTTTACTTTTATTAGTATCAATAATAACAATAATAATTTATTTGATATATTGATAATTTTTTGCTATTTTTACTGAAAAATAATTATTGAATACTTTGGGTAATGTTTACTTTAATTAGTTTAATTTCTAAATTCTAAATAATTATGAAAAAAATAATTATTGAAGACTATGGGTAATTTTTGTTTAATTAGGTTAATTTTTATATTCTAAGTAATAGTAAGTTTCAAAATTAAAAAAAATATTATTTAGAATATAAAATTAAATTACTTAAAATATACAAATTAATTAAATAAATACAAATAACTTAAATTAAATATACCTTAAAAATAGTAAATAGATTAAAATTATAGAAAAAAAGAAAAAAATGAAACTTATTTTATTTTGTCTCTTTGTATTTGAAATAAAGGTTACTTTTTGACCCAAACTCAAAATCATTGCAAATTTATAAAGGACAATACTAATGGATAATGTATCCCCAAAATCCTAAAATGTCCATGCAAACTTTTTTTTATAAGGACTAAACTAGTAATTTGTCATATATACACGAAAATCGCCGAAGTTAATGTCAAAGTTTCAAAAATGGATCACTTTTTGGATAAAAATGAAAATATCAAAAACAAAAGTGAAAGAAATAAAAGCCCCAAGACATGAACGAAATAAAACTGGTCAAATGGTACATGGGGTGAAATTTCCTAAAAAAAAAAAAGCTATACCGGATTTTGGTTCTTATTGAAAAAGGCTTTTTGGACTTGGGCATGAACCTGTAAACTTTAGTCTTCAGTAATGCATGAATTGAGCTTTGACTTTGATACTCCTTTTTTTTTCCATTGCTGAGGTTAAAGGTACATTACAGTACAGAGCTCCATTGCCCTAAAATTCTCATTCGTTTCTGGTTGCTTGCTATGAGTTGTTGTCTTTATTGAAGATATATCGATTTTCTTATATTAATTTAAAGGGTATCTTAGAGAAGATTTGTATATCAAACATACCAACCATATACATATACATATTTAAAATTGTAGAGGAGTTAAATTAATTAGCACTACATGTTCTCAACTCAAGTCAAGGTCTTGTGTTACTACAACTAATCTCTCAAAGTTATGCCACTGCAAAGTCTCAATGGATACTCATAAAATATAATTGATATCCCATATTTTAATAGGATTTAGATTGATCCTCAAAAGGGAAGATATTAGACTCCTAAGGAAAGACATATTCCTAGTAGGTTAAGGTTACTTGTCCACAAAAGAGTTTAAGACTTAAGGTTACTTGTCCACAAAGGAGTTTAAGACCTACAGGCATAAAGATCCTAATCCTTGAAGGTTTGTGAACATCTACCTCTATATATACCTCACGTATTACTCATTATATTCATTCAACACATTAACACACACTCTTGCGCTTGTTATAAACCCATCTAACTTAAGCATCAGAGTGATCATGGGGACCTCCCTACCCTCTCATCTTCTCTCTTGTAGGATATCTGTGAAGCTTGAAAGGCATCCTCAAACCTCAAGTTATCAAGTGGCGCCGTCTATGGGAAATTTTAAATAATTGTCCTTCAAGCATGATATTCGGCAAGAAACTCACAAATTTAGCTTCAATGGCCTATAGTCCACCACCTATACCAATAGGAGGAAGTTCATGAGAAGACATATTAAATCAAGTAGGAGAATCTATCATACCATCAACAGAAGCACCATCTCAACCACTTTCGATTACTCCATCTAATTAAAATCTATCCAGAGTATCAAGCGAGTATGCTTTCCCATACTATGCCCCGTTACAATATTCGGGAAGGCCTATTCCTTTTTTCCCTTTTCCAAGTTTATTAACACCTAAAATAAGCCTCGTTGCCTAAAACACCAACATGTCAGCTTCAGCTAAAGAGGCCTTGATACAAAGCTTACAACAGCAACCCCGAGTGTTGACTCAAGGTGACGATCAACTAGACACTTCTAGAATAGAAGTTATGATTGGGCAACAAGTTAGGGTTGTTGATGCTTTGGGTGTGGATGTTGAAGGAGGAAGAAAGAAAACTTGTCATAGAGACGAACAATCAAGCTCAACAATCCCCAAGTTGGAGGACGTAGATATTGGTCGACGAGTTAAAAAAGCATTGTATAAAGCCAGGATGGGTCCAAGTATTAAAGAGGAATATGTCCTAGATGGAAATACTCCATTCATTAATATTATTGTCTGGACAGAAATTCCTCACAAGTTCAAATTGCCTCAATTTGAATTGTACGATGGCACCAGAGATCCAACTATTCATGTGTCTGCTTTCAGAACAAAGATGATGTTACAAAACGTCAATGATGCTATAATGTGCCCAGTATTTCCTAGTACCTTGACAAAAACTGCACATAAATGGTTCCATAAACTCCCGGTTAATTCAATCTCATCCTTTGAGCAATTAGTCAAACAATTCAGGTTTTGTTTCATCACCAACATTCCACTAGTAAGAAGCATTAATGACTTAAGAACATGTAGACAAGAGTATGATAAGTCATTGAGAAGCTATTTAGATAGGTTTAACAAGATTGCAATGCAAATTGAGAATTTGAGCGATGAAGCAGCCATTAACGCTCTGAAAAATGGTACTCGATTGGGAAAATTGCGGGACAAGATTATGACTAAAAAACTAAAAACATTCATTGAAGTAATGACAATGGCCACCAACCTGATTGATTTAGATGAAGATCAAAAGCTGCACAACGAAAAGATTAAGTCGGTGAATAAGAAAGAAGAACCAAAGAACTCGAGGAGACTCGGGAATCCTGGTTATTCTGCCAGAAGCTCAGCATACAGGTTTAAAAAAGCTTTCGAAAGATACACTCCATTGAATGCTCCAAGATCTGAAATTCTAATGTGGATAAAGGAAAATGGTGTTAATATTAATCCAGCACGTAGAATCCTAACTCCCAATCGATTTAAAGACAGAAGAAAATATTATCGGTATCACTGGGATTATAGTCATGATACTAATGATTGTCATGAATTATGAGAAGAAATTGAAAGACTTTTCCAAAAAGGCATATTAAAAAAGTTCACTAAGCACGTGAAGAGGGATAGAGATCCGAATGACCAAATAGGGGGGAACCCCGATATAAAACAAGCTCAAAGAGAAGTCTCGAGTATAATAAACATGATAACAGGAGGAGACCCAACACTGCCCAAAAGAGGAAAGAGGTCAAGAAATGAGATATGCTCAATAATTGAGTTTGAATCAATAATCACCTTTTCCCCTAATGATGGAAAACATGTTGTTCATCCTCATAATGATGAATTGGTCATTAGTGCATATATAAGTAATTATACTGTAAAATGACTTCTGATTGGTGACGGGAGTGCTATTAATGTGTTATCCTAGGATGCATACTGAGCAATGGGTGGTTCAGTAACTGATCTGAAGTTGGTTCTTAAACCAGTCACTAGTTTTTGTGGGGGAATAGCTCAGCCAATGGGCTTTATAGAATTGAGTATCGAATTTGGAGATCGAGAAGATCAGTGTACAGTTGAATGCAAGGCAATCTTTAATATTATTGACATTGCCTTTTCTTACAATGGCATCATCGGAAGACCAATCTTGTACCAAATCGGAGCAATAATGAGCATCATGTATTTAACTATGAAAATCCCGAAAGGTAGTCAAGTTATCACAGTAAGAGGGGATCAATAAGTTGCTGGAGAATATTGTCAAATTGCTCAGGGGAAATACATCGAGTCATTTCCCTTGGATTCGTTTGATGTTGACAATAGTGGAGCAAAATCGGAGCTAGTAGACCAGTTGGTCGAGCTTTAATTATCTAATGGGAAGATTGTAAAAATTGGTGGGGAATTAGATAATTGAATTAATAAAGAAATATTTGTTGTTCTTCATAAATATTTAGATAGCATTAAAATTGCGGTTGATGAAATTATTGGAATAAACCCTGAAATCGCTTCCTATGCCTTGAACGTTGATCTGAGTATGAAACCCGTAATCCAGAAAAAGAGGAACTTCACCTATGAGAGGCCAAAAATCATCGTAGCTGAAACTCAGAAGCTTTTATAAGCAGGGTTTATTTGGGAAGTAACACATGCAGAATGGGTAGCAAACGTGGTGCTTGTAAAGAAACCCAATGGTAAGTATCGAATGTGTGTAGATTACATAGATCTCAATAAAGCTTACACAAAAGATAGTTATCCACTTCCCACCATAGATCAACTAGTTGATTCAACAACGTGTCATGGGTCATACAGTTTTATCAATGTTACGTAAGGCTATCATCAAATACCCATGAAAAAAGAAGATCAAGAAAAAACATCCTTCATCATGCATGAGGGGCTATATTGCTACCAAGTTATGCCATTCGGACTAAAAAATGTCGGAGCCATTTATCAGAGGTTGATGAATTACATCTTCAAAGACCAAATTGGCTAGAATGTCAAAGTATACATCGATGACATCATAGTTAAAAGCCAAAGCCCGGAAGATCACTCGACAAATCCTGCACATCCTTGATAGGTTTAAGGTCAAACTGAATCCGAAAAAGTGTGCTTTTAAAGTAAAAGCTGGAAAATTCTTGGGATTTATGATCTTATAAAGGAGTATAGAGGCCAATCCAGAGAAGATGAAGGCCATACTGGATATAAAAGCCCCTTCCAGTATAAATGAGCTTCAAAGGTTGAATAGGAGAATCATAGCTTTAGGACGATTCATTTCTTGCTCAGCTCAATGATGCCTTCCCCTCTACTGAGCATTAAAAAGTACCAAATTTGAATGGAATAAAGAATGTTAAGAAGCCTTCAACAATATCAAGCTATTTTTATCCTCACCACCTTTACTCAATAAACCAGTCCTTGAAGAACCTTTGTACCTATATTTATTAGTAGGACTGGAGTCCATTACCTCAATATTAGTAAAAGACGATAGTAGGCAGCAAAGTCCGTGTATTAGGTTAGTAAGATTCTTAGAGGTGCAAAAGTTTGATACCAAGAACTAGATAAACTAGCTATGGCGATTGTTCATACAGCTCGTAAGCTCAGACATTATTTCCAAGCTCATAAAGTTATAGTCCAGAAAAATCTCTCACTTCGCAAAGTTCTCCAACGACCTGAGACATCTAGTAGGCCAGTACATTGATCTGTATTATTAGGGGAATTTGATATCTCGTATGAGCCCATACCGCAGATAAAAGCTCAAGCTCTTTTCGACTTCATTCAGGAGATGACTGTTGGAGGAACATCAACACCCATATACTCGGTATGGAAATTATATGTGGATGGAGCCTCAAGACATCAAGGCTTAGACGCTGGGATAGTTTTACACTGTTAAGGTAAAATTCGAATTCAATATGTAGTGCGTATTATGTACAAGGCAACCAATAATGCATTCGAGTTTGAAGCCCTTATTACTGGTATCAAATTAGTAATTGCAGTTAGTGGTAAACCAAGTTAAAGGATCATTCACTACAAAAGATCCAAGTATGTTGAAATTCATTGAAAAAGTCAGTCAGCTCCTAAAGAAGCTGGAACATGAAGGGGGATAATGGGACATCATTCAGATATCAAGAGACGAGAATGATGGTGCTGATATTTTAGCAAAAGCTGCTACTGAAAATAATCATTTGTTTCAAAAAATGAGCTTAACTGAGGAAATTATGGTACCGACTTTTGAAGAAGCCGAGGTCTTATCTACAGCAGAAGTAGCAGAATGGAAGAAACCCATAATTCAATACTTGGAGGATAGGACACTACCAGATGATAAATTTTAAGCAATGAAACTTAGATGAAGAGCAGTATACTATGTGCTACAGAGAAGAAGCTTGTATAGAAGATCTATAACTCATCCATGGACAAAGTGTGTATCTCCGGAAGAAGGAAACTATCTACTTAGAGAAATTCATGAAGGAATATGCGGAGCACATGAAGCACGAGACTCATTAATCTGAAAATTTTTGTTATAAGGCTACTATTAGCCAACTATATCCAATGACACTCAGAATTTGGTACAGAGGTGTGAGAAGTGCCAAATGTATGCTCGAGTATCCCAATAACCTTCCGTTGTCCAGCATCCCATAGGTAGTCCCTGGCCTTTTGCTATTTGGGGAATGGATATACTCAGACCTTTCCCGGTATCAACCGCTCAGAAAAATTCCTCATAGTAGCAATTGATTATTTTACCAAGTAGATTGAGGTCGAAGTTGTCCCCATAATCACAGATTCCCGGATAAGAAATTTCTTTTAGAGAGAAGTTATATTCAGGTTTGGAATTAAGCACACTCTGATTACGGACAATAGGAAGCAATTTGATAATGCAAACTTCAAAAGTTTCTGTGAAGATTTAAAAATCAAACTCAGATTTAAATCAGTGGATCATCCTCAGACTAATGGAATGACAGAGGTAACTAACAAGATAATTATGCAAGGCATAAAGAAGAGACTTAATGAAAAGAAAGGTAGTTGGGTGGACGAGCTTAATAATGTCGTTTGGGCATACAAAACAACACCAAGAACATCAACAAGGGAAACTCCATTCAGGTTAACTTCTAGCATGGACGCAGTAATCCCAATTGATATTGGATCCCCAAGCTACTGGGTATCCAAAAATTTGAATCTAGAAGAGAATGAAAGCAATGATCAAATCTATCTAGACTTATTGGAAGAAAGGAAAGAGTGCGCACAGGCTGTAGCAGAGGCTTGGAGACTCAAAGTAGCTAAGTATCATAACAAACGGGTTTGTATAAAGTCATTCAAGCACGAAGACCTCGTCATGAGAAGAGCAGATATACGAAAAGGAAATTCAAGAACTGGAAAGCTCGGTCCAAACTGGGAAAGCCCCTACAAGATAGTTAAGGAAACGAGTAAAGGGATGTACAAATTGAGAGACGCCCAAGGGAAAGAGTTACCCCGGTTTGTCATCTACTTGGTAATTATTTTTAATAGATGTAAGAGAAATAATTAGTTTTAAAGCCAAAAGCAATAAAACAATGATTCAAAAGAAGTTCATTCAACATTGATGTTTAAACTATATATTAAACATTGGATTCAGAAGGAGCAATTACATTAGGAGTTTTATCAATCTTTTCACTATTGTCAAGCTCAAAACTTGTTTGAGCTTGGTCCTTTTTCACCAACTCCTTCAGATCCTTGTCAGTAATCTTGTCTAAAATTGAGAAGTTGATATCCGAATATTGATTGATAAGAACCCTCTTGTATTCTTTGAGCTTTTAGAAAATTCCTCGTCAGCTCTTGGAAAAATTTCTTATCAGCAGTTTGAATATCTTCATTTTGAACTACCCATGCTTTCAAGTTTCTTTGTTCAGTTTCCAGGTCTTCAATCTTAGATGTTAGTTGCTTAAAGGAATACTCCAGATCGCCAATCTTCTTTTATTTTTCCTCAGCCTCAAAAATGGCCTTAGCACGATCTTGTTGAGTGAGCTCGAGCAACATATTCACCTCCTTTATTCTATCTTCACAATCCAAAGTGATGGTGTTAAGCTTTTTCTCTCGGATGCTTAGTTTGCTCTTTGTCTGATAATAGAGGTCTCGGGCTTTAGGAATCCCTTGAACATCCTAGTAAGAAATTTGAAGATTACAGCTTACATCCAATAGGTTTGATATGATTTAATACTCGAGATCATCGATGTCAACCTCTTTCCATCGAACCATATCTTTCTTCAATCGAAGTGACTTAGCATAATGGTCACAAATTGTTAAATTGAGCAGTGAAGGATCTAGAACTTAGGTTTCAATCCACTATTTCCAATCTGGGCAACCATGAAGTTTTGGTTGTTTCACAAAAATGCCTGAACCCTCGATCTCTTCAACTTCATCATCAGAATCTCGGGTATGTTTTCGTCTACGATCTTTCTTCCGAGCGTCATCTGGAACTTAGATGGTCAGAGCTGGGGGGTCTTCATTTCCTTTTACAGCTGGTTGTTCTCCAACAATTTAGGTTTCACCTACTTGTTCATTTTCCTCATCATCTACAAATAGCCCGGTAGCAAAATCATCAATCGAAACCATCTACAAATATAAAAGGAACTGAGTTAGAAATTTTACAAGTCCAAACTTATTACCTTTCCTAGTGATGGGCTGCTCAGGAGATGGATATTTTCTTTGACAATATTACCGAGATATAGTCTCGGCGGATGGATAATCTACCATGCAATCCACATGAAGTCCAACAAGGAAGTTTATTGTTTCAAAGTCAAGGTTTATTGGGTGATCAACTTTGTGGCAATCATCAACCCAGTCTCTTCAAATATGGAGAAAGTCTATAGGATGCTTGATAATAAAGAACCCATGCCTCCAGGATCTCTTACGATCCGTTAATTTCCTAAATAAGCTACAGTTGGGCATTGTAAATAATGAGAAGGTCAATTCTTCGGTCTTTTTTGATAAACTATACATGTACCTAAGCATCTCAAAGGTCGGTTCTTTTCCATTTTTGAGAATAAACTCCCTAAAAGCAGTCAATAGGGTAAAACTATTAGGATGGAGCTGTCCTAGTGCAATGTTGTATACATTCAAAAATCTTTTTACTAAGGGATCTAAGGGGAAGGGAAGGCCCCCTTCTAGCTGATCAAGGTATACAACTACCTTATTGCCATCATTGTTATCAAGAAGATGATGAGCCCTAAATTGTGATTTGGCTACTAGCAGGCGATAATCGGCAGGAATGTTGTATTTTACCCTACATCGGTGAAGCTCTTCTATGTCTACTCTAGATTCAAATTTGTTTGAGGTAATAGTATCTCTTGGAGCCATGACAGGTATAAAGAGGGTTCTATACAAAAATGAAAAAGTTTAGCGCTAGAAGGAAAAGCAAATCTAACCTGAATAAATTGCTTGAAGCTGGGAGTGAAGCCTTTTGCAATACAATTCAGCAACTAAAAGAAGTTGAGTATTGGAAGGAAGGAACGCTTTGCAAAAAAAGAGAAGTAAAATGAACATTCTAGTGGTGAAAGTTATATATAGGCCAAAGACTATTTTGAAAGGTCAAATTTAGCCTTGCATGCACTTATTCTGGGAAATGGAGATATAGGGCAATACCATAAACTTGAAAAGGGTAATAGCATTTATTGATAACGTTTATTGATACACGGTAGTTAAAAGGATTTCCTTGATAAACGTGACTCTCCAGTTGTTAGAGATTCAAAATTCAAAATTTAAAAATTGCACTCAATCGTCATCTGAAAGGGCAGTGCTTTAATTGATTTTAATGGTAGCAAGCTCATTGTTCGAATATTTAGAAATGCACTACCTTTTTGAGCATTGGTATGAACGTTTTATTGAATTATGTTATTAATTGAAATATGTCATTTACTCGAGTGAGAAAGCTCACACGATGCTCGACAGTTGAATCCTGAGCATCTCACCTTCGAGCGATATATGCTCATATGATGCTCGATAGTTGAATCCCGAGCATCTCACCTTCGAGCAATATGTGCTCATATAATGCTCGACAGTTGAATCTCGAGCATCTCACCTTGGATCGATATGTGCTCATATGATGCTCGATAGTTGAATCCCGAGCATCTCACCTTCGAGCGATATGTGCTCATATGATGCTCGACAGTTGAATCCCGAGCATCTCACCTTTGAGCAATATGTGCTCGCATCTTACCTTCGAGCGATATGTGCTCATATTATGCTCGACAATTGAATCATGAGCATCTCACCTTCAAGCGATATGTGCTTATATGATGCTCGATAGTTGAATCCCGAGCATCTCACCTTCGAGCAATATGTGCTCATATGATCCTCAACAGTTGAATCCCGAGCATCTCACCTTCGAGCGATACATGCTCATATGATGTTCGATAGTTCAATCCCGAGCATCTCAAATTCGAGCATTGTATGCTCATACGATGCTCAATAGTTGAATCCCGAGCATCTCGCATTCGAGCAATATATGCTCATACGATGCTCGACAGTTAAATCCTGAGCATCTCAAATTAAAAAAATATATGCTCATATTCGAAACATCTTATACAATTCTCATAATTTTCTAGTTGATACTCATCATATCAGGTTTCAACGAATGGTTTTTGTTCAGTTAATATTCAGACATAAATATCCGGTAAGGTCTGGGGGGGACTTTTGATATCTCGTATCTTAATAGGATTTGGATTGATCCTCAAAAGGGAAGATATTAGACTCCTGAGGAAAGACATATACCTAGTAGGTTAAGTTTACTTGTCCACAAAGGAGTTTAAGACCTACAAGCATAAGAATCCTAATCCTTGAAGGTTTGTGAACATCTACCTCTATATATACCTCATGTATTACTCATTATATTCATTCAACACATTAACACACACTCTTGCGCTTATTATAAACCCATCTAACTTAAGCATCGGAGTGATCATGGGGACCTCCCCACCCTCTCATCTTCTCTCTTGCAGGATATCCGCGAAACTCGAAAGGCATCCTCAAACCACAAGTTATCAGTAATGTTTGTTCAAAATAGAATCAAATAAACATAATAAGTACTATTTTCTTCATCATCAAGGGGTCCATAATTTTATCATCACCAAGATATGCTTCTAACTCTAAAAGGTTATGAGGTTAAGGAGAAAGTCAAGATGACTTTTCAGTAAAGGCACAATTCAGCATTGAAGTGTAAACCGTGAAGTTAGTTTGCTAGTTTTCCAGCAGAACATGAAGTTTCATCCACCTCTTTTGATGTTCTATCTAGTTTGTTTTCTCTACTAGATAGGTACCTCTGAATTCCCAGAGTCTTGTAATCCCAGACAATATTAGATATCTCATCTTGACGCAAGGTCAAACCTTGATGTTTTGTCGATCTATGAAGGGCACAAAAGAATTTTGGGTCCTGCAAACTAATGTACTCATGCAAAACCTGCTCATGATCTGGAATCCAATTCCTTGGAAATGGAGTATAATCGCAAGATGGAATCAATGACATATGAGAGAACTGAACACCTTCAATTGCATCCACAAGTCCCATCCTCAAAAGATCAGAATATTAAGGTGCAGAATTGTTACTACTCAGCGATCTTATACACCTTAGCACGTGATTTTAGTCTATATCGAGCAGCATAGAGTTTAGCTAATGTGCTACGTATCACATAAGCACAAAATCCAACAACTTTCTTTCGATTATCAGCATATCAGTACCAATGAGCCATGGTCTCAAGAAACTTATAATTTTGCCTTTTCGCTTACAATTTTGCCTCCACTTGCTGTGTAATGAAGTGTAGGGTATATAATACTTCGAAAAATTATATTATCCAGAAACTGAAATCCCCTTGTTATATGTTCAATCTCAATGCAATTATCCAACCTGATTCCCAACTTACTGTCACAAAATAATTTCTTTCCGAATCTGCGCTGCGACGCTTGGAGAGGCTTCTTCCAATTCAGGTTATGTCTGAATTTCTTCTTCTTTTATTGTTAACCTTTTTTGATTGAGGTCTCAATCTCTCGTAACAAGTTTTGAATTTTGATTTTTTTCTATTTCTATAGACTTTGATCGAATCACCAGATCATTTGTCATCCGCATCCTTAAAATTTGCTTCAGTGCAACATTAATTTCTTATTTTATTTTGTCTTTTCAGGTTATATAAGATCATGACTTGAGGGAAAGACATTTAGGAGAACTTCAAGGTCTTGTATATCATGATGCAGCTGAGCTTAAAGCTGAGGCTTACAAGGCATCTTTGTCGTCGACAGATCAAGAAATCCCCACCGCAAAATCTACTTATGAACATGCATTTATATGTTGATGTCGTTATTAGGTTCATGGATCTATTTGTCATTAAAAAAAATTGAAGTACCAAATAATTTGAATTAAAAAAATTCGACGCCAAAAACAAAATTATTTTTAAATTAGTATGATTTATTTATTTAAATTTAATTATCGTTTGAATGTATGTTTGATCCATTTATATGTACTTTGTAAAATTCTTGAAATTATGCAGAAATTAGTCATCAATTCGTACGTTGCATAGACTATAAATAATATATATTTTAAAATTCATATATATATAATAATTGTAATTAAAATAAATAGAATGAAATGAATAATAAGATGAAAACCAAAAAAAAAATTATCCTTAAATTAAATTATCAAATTTAACCAAATAAATAGCTAATCATAAATTATAATAAAATATCATATAAAAATCAATACATTTTGAGATAAATTTAAAATAACTACTGAAAGCAATTATTTTTATAATAATATTGAGGATGACGTGTTGTTTGAGCATGTAATGCCACGTCACTAGAGAGTTAGGGTTCTAAAAAAAGAAAAAAAACAAAAGATTTGAATTTGAGACTAAAAAAGAAAAAATATTAAGAAAATCAAATATAATTATAACATTAATATTTTCAAACAAACTAACAAAACTATTGAAAGCACACTAATTAGTATTGATTAGTTATACAATTCGATAAGTCTTTGTATACTAACCAATAGAAAGAGCCAATGCCCCTCTTCCTACAGCTTTCAAATACTGTAACAACACATTCCAACAAAAATAAAAACAACAAAATTATTTTAAAATTAACAGAATATATAATCACAATAAAATAAAAAATAAACAAAATTATTTTAGTAGAGAAGAATATACCTTATGTTAGAATATGAATAACAGAAAAATAGAAAAATACTCAATTCAAAGATATTGAGTCAAATAGTAGAATTTATATTAAATAAATAGAAGAGAAATATGTATTTATGATTGAATAGATGAGAGGACGTTAAATAAATAAAAGAAAAAGATGTATTTATGGTTGAATAGATGAGAAGTGTTTTAAGTGAAATAGAAAACATAATTTTTGGTGGATTAGGAAAGTGATATTTTAGATGGAATAGAATTATAGTGTTTTAAATAAAATAAAATATTTATATTTTTTAATTAAAAAATATGAATTTTTAGAATTTAACACATAAACATTTAGAATTCAACACATAAGCATTTAGAGCTAAATACTGAATTATGAGGAGGGGTACGTGTCAAAATTTGGACTGAATGACTTTGGAGCTCAACATTTAATATATATATATATCAAGGATAATAAAAATAATGTATTATAATTGGAAGATATATATTAAGTTTCTATTCCAAAGACCAAGGGGGCTAGAAACCCCAACGGGAAACCTTTCACCGTGCCACGTGATTCTTTCGGGAAACACTCTCTCAACAACCAATTAATAAAAAGTACAGAGACAAAATCGCCAAGCCAGCTCGACCGTATACAATATAGGGGATTAGCTTCTGCCTCAAACAAAATAAAAATGGATTGAATAGGATGGGACAACCTTCTGTAACAGCTCTCTTGAGTAACCTTTAGAGGGTGAACAGAAGATAAACTATGAGTATTAAAAATAAATATTAATTAAATAAATAAATATTAAATTTTTGAACATTTTTTGTTTACTTTTAGTTTATATTATGTATATAAAACAATTCATAGTCATATAGTCTTTTAAAAACAATATATATTGTATATATTCAAACAACAAAATTCATAATCATACACAATAAAAGATCTCCTAAAAAATACAAATATATTGTACTATACAACGAATATACTTTTGGTATATTATTAGTTTCTAATACACTTCAAAACAAATGAAAATCATATTATAAACCTTTAATTTAAACAAAAATCTATTTATTATTATTATTATGTAAAGTTGAATTTTACTTGAACTAAAAGAAGACAATATTTAAAATTAATTTTTATTTAATTTAGAAGCAAGCCCGGCCCTAGGCCAAGGCAACTAAGGCTTGTGCCTAGGGTCTCATGGTTTAAAAGGACCCCCTATAACTTTGGGTCATTATATATATATATATATATATATATTGGGTCAACCTCCATCATTCTTTATTTTGGGTCATTTATATATACATATTGTAAATATATTTTCTTGTTTCAATACCAACGGCATTTTGCTTAAAAAAAAACTAACGGCACTTTTTTATTTAGGAAGAAATAACTGCACCTTATAAATAGATCAAAGGTCACATTTTGGCTTCTATTATTTTTTACAAAAAAAATTAAAAAAAAAAGTGATTTTGTATTTGCAGCCATCATCTCTCTAAATCCATTTCAACAATTGTTGTCATTTCAAGCATATTTTTTATAAGGTATTTTCTTTACTTTAGTGTAAATATAATTAGTTAAATTTATTTGGGTATTTTTTTTTTTTTTATTTAATTTGGGATTTATTACCTTCAATCATGTTAACAATATTTTACGGTGTTAATAAATTTAGAAGTATATAAATTTAGACCTTTAATTGGTTATTGAATTTTTATTGATAATTTTGAGTGGAAATATTTGATATGTAAAATGAGTATGTTGTTTTAACTTTTATTTATTATTATTTTTATTATCTCAAGTAGTTTTATTTTATTTTCTTGTAGTCATTGTCATTGTGAAAGATAGAGTGCTAGTGTGCTACTTCAACTTCATCAAATTTGCTTCTCAAAATCAGGTGCTATTTTTTCATTTTTTATATTGTTTTTCTTTTTCTTTTAATAAAAATGTCAATTAGAAAATATGAATATGGATATCATAAATGGAATAAGAAAAAAAGAATAAAAGAGTTAATTCAATCTCAAAAAGGTGCCCCTGATAAATTCTTCATTGGTGATAAGCAAAGTATTTTAAAAAATTTAATAAATGATTTTGCATCTCAAAAGGAAAGAAAAGTATATTTTAATTGAATATTTGATTATAAAAAGATAGATTGATGATAAAAGATCTCAAGTCTCGATGTGATAGGATAGTTACATCTCTGAGATTTTTCATTTTGATTCTTGTAATTATATTTTTAAACTATTTTACTTTTTCTTAATGTGATTTCTATTCAATTCTTCATTATATAACTTGGACTATACAATACATAAAAATAATATTTTAGAAATAAAAATTACAATTTCATTAGTTTATCTTGGCTTAGGGCCTCATTTTGAGTAAGGTCGGCCTGTTAGAAGGAATATATA
>CATIWM010159518.1:0-56036 GCA_949671775.1 Mallotus repandus | reverse complement strand
CATATTCACGCTCTAGTGTCTGATATTCGACATATTGCAGCCACGGAGAACCGATATCTTTTTTTGTCATGTTCATAGACAGGCCAATAAGGCTGCGGATTGGGTCTCTAAAAATGTCCAGCTTACACGTTATAATCCCCTATGGTTTTTGTATCCTCCCATGGCACATGCCTTGTACTCTTAACTTTAGCTCTTTAATATAATATGTTTTTTTATCCAAAAAAAAAAAGGGGGATATCCCAATGACCAATTCTTTGGTTCCACACTAGAAGAAGGTCAGCTCAAAAGGCGGTTTCACAACTTCAGATTAAGTGAATGACAGAAATGCCCATGCTAACTTCTGCGAAACAACACAACAGTAATCAGGCAATTGCGGCTTCTCAAAGGAATCAAAACCGACCAGATGCAGTCCCGTTCCTAAGCTGTCATCTGCTAGGAGACCGCACGATCAACCCCTTTCCTGGAAGATCCTCCCTTTTCCTTGCTCTCTGCGATATATATATACACCCCAATTCCCATGCCCTCTGATCACATACACACACAAATATAATCAAGAAAACACGACAAAGAGAAATGGCAAGTTTTGAGGATTTGTTGCCTGTAATGGCAAAGAGGCTTGGAGGAGAGGGTATGATAAAGGAGCTGTGTAATGGATTTAAATTGTTGATGGATAAAGAGAAGGGAGTTATTACTGTGGAGAGTCTAAGGAGGAATTCTTCTTGTGTTCTTGGTTTGCAAGATTTAAAAGATGATGAGATTGTTAGCATGGTTAAAGAAGGTGATCTTAACGGTGATGGCGTTCTTGATCAAATGGAGTTTTGTGTTCTGATGTTTAGATTAAGCCCAGACTTAATGCAAGAATCCGAGTTGTGGCTTCAATATGCACTTGAAGAGGAGTTATAATCATCATCTACACATTTGTTTATGTTGGAGAATCAATGCCATTATTAATATTACCAGCCAAGGCAGAAATTTATGTTTCCTTTTCTTTCTTTCTAATCTTCTGATTAGAATAATGTATTGTTTTCTTGCGTTTTTAATTGATGTTGATCTGAAAGAAAATTTGGATAGAGAAGCGAAGACGAGATTAGGTGTTTGACACGTTCATTCAATACATCTCTAATTTAGAATTCCATCGACATCTTCTAATATAATTATGTTGTTGACGTTGTTGCTATTATTATTATTATTATTATTTTGCCTTCTCACCGCATGATTAATTATTTTGTAAACAACTTATTTGTAGGAAAAACTTAAGCTATAATAAAATTTTGTGTGTGTTTGGGCGTGCATGTGTGTTGAATTTTGAATTTGGATCATCCTTGACATATTAGTCTGACTCAATAAATTTAATTAAATCATAATAAAAACAGAATATAGTAAATAGGGTCGTGGATTATAGTATTTTTCCATTTTAATTCAGATCTAGTTTTTATACACATTTAAACTTATAGAATCATAAAGAGGAATGTGATTCTAACTTGTTTATCCTTTTAATACTGTATTTTTGACTTTGTATCAGAGAATTTACGATGATTTTCATGTTAGTTATGAATTAATTTTGTTTTATAGTTTGAAATTGTTTGTAATTTCACAAGTGCCAAGAGGGGTGAATTGGCTTTTTAAACAATATGAGTGTAGGTGGCGCGGTCTAGCGCATGTTCAAGTGTTTGGCGACCACGACAGTGTGTGAATTTGAGGCTAAGGCCCACTAAAAAATATAAAATAGGCTTTTGAGTCCAAATTGGAGATGGAGTCGCCACCCGGATGAAAGTTGGGACACACTGTACAACATCTAGATTTCACAGAGATTCCCAAAAGTCGTCATCAGAGTTCGGGTTCGGAAACTGGGTATGGACTTTTTGAATGCCCATCCAACGTTATGATTGGCCTCCATTTATGTTTTGTATTATATTACCTTTGATTATTGGATTATTTCCTTATTATCATGTGAATTGCAATCGTTTCTTATTTTATGTTCAAGTTCGAGTTTGCACATTAGTCTCTTTGCATGCTTATTAACCCAACACCTACTACAACTAATGATAACAAATTTACAATCATACATTCAAATTAGGGATTACAAATCTTTTGATTATAAAAATAAAACAAATGGAAAATTCAATTAAATGAACAAAATTTTGAATTTTGAAAACATTAGGTTATTGCTTATGGATGTATATTTATCAATTTAACTGAAAGAAAATTCAATTAAATGAACAAAATTATGAATTTTGAAATTTGAGTGTCAGATTACCGACACGAAGAGGCGTCACCTCTTTGATGGGTCGATCGGCTCCTAGTGAAAAGGTAGTCACCTCTCCATGTTGAGGTGACTGGACAAAGGGGCAATTGCCACTTGGCGAAGAAGCGACGTCCCTTTAATGGGGCGTTCGCCTCTTCTCGTAGTGGTGTTTGCCTCTTCAACAGTAATCTGAAAAATTTTCAATTTTATTTACCTAAATTGATAATTCAACTCCTTGTTTTATCCTGTAGCTCGACACCCACACTCTTAAGCGTGTCGGGAACTTTAATGGATCCCGTATATGGTATGACAGCTTCCCACACGAGATCAAGACTCGTATTAGCTATACTAAATTTTTAGATTTCATCCTTGAACTTCCAGATGCCCAGGGGCTGATTGACTATTAGCCTCATCATGCTCTGATGGAGAGATGGTCTGACACTATACATACATTCAATCTTCCAATCAGCGAGTTTACTCTAGACCCGGTTTCTGTTGTTGCTATTACTGGTATTGCCTGTACAAGAGATTCTGTCCCTCTCGACACGAGTCTTTATCGACTAACACCGGATCACCTTGCTTTTATTAAACGTCTATTAGGCATGGTCCCGGACATGAAGGGGACACATACAATGAAGTTTGACTTGATTAAAAGTAATTATACTTGTGCTGGGGTGGAGGTTGCTACCACTCCCCGAGAGATCGACCAAGTGGTGCATGCATTCTTAGTTTACCTATTGAGCACCACTCTCTTTGCAGACACTACCAGCTCTAATGATCTGAGCTTTCTGATGCCTCTAAGGGATCTTGATGTAGGAGGTTCATATAACCAGTGTAGCTGTGCTCCAGCTTATCTGTATAAGAGCATGGACGAGATAGTGCGGGGAGCCAAGAGGCTTTCTAGTATTTCCTTTCTCTTTCCTTTCTTTTATGATTTTTATTTTAAATATCCTTAGCATGATTGGTTAACTATTCTTCTTTCTCTTGTAGGATTGGGCTTTAGAGCTGGAGCTAATCATAGGGATATCCCGTGTCCGTGACACCCCTTTCCCTACCATTGCTAGGTGGGGCCCCAGTCAGGTTTGACGGAGACTTGCCGCCCATATGCACATCCACCGGGAGCAGTTGAACACTTTTACATATGATGAGGTACAGTACATGCAAATGTAATTATAATAAATAAAATGTTTGTTAATCAAATTCATTCACTTACCAATTTATTTTCACAACTGTGCCCAGATTTATGGGGCCCTCAGGCTAGATGGACCCTGACCATGATCCGCTCATGAACATTATCTGAGAAAAGGATCCTACTCCGAGGACCTAACTGTATGGTTTGGTACCTTGGCGAGAGGGTGCATCAGTGGCGCTTAGGTGCTCAGGTAAGGAGACCACCTCTTACTCCTCCTCATGAGATTTTTCAAGGGCACTTATTGGAGGGAGAGGCGCTAAATGAGGCCCTAGATGGAGACGATGTAGCATATTATTGCGAGAGGAGGAAGTCTCGCTATGTGGACTTCGTACGAGCTCATCTCCTATAGAGTGTGCCTTTACGTGGATCCACATCTTAGGTAAGCAAATAATTCTGTGATGCATACAATTCCACATTTTCACCTGCAAATGTCCTTTTTCTGACTTAATTAAAAATTTTCTTTTCAGGCACCAGCAAGAGCACCAGTTGTCTTTATTAGGCTACTGCACAAGAGCGGCTTCCCCAGCACCCATGGACTATACCCAGTAGTGAGGGTACTTTTGCTGGTACACCATCTGCCAGGGCCCCCTCTACTTCGAACTCGCAGATGGTCATTGGTTGACTTGCTGCTCCTTTTGACTTGATGACCTAGTACTGGGTGCCTTCAGGTGAGCTTCCTCATCAATTTCTGAGATTATACGAGGCTTTAGAGCCAGTGTTTATCCCATAGGCCTCCACACATGTAAGTCTTATTCCTCCAAAATCCTATTCTCAAATCTAGCTTAAAATAAGGTTAATGTTAACCATTCATTGATTGTACAGATACCTCGAGATCAAGGGGAGTACATGTATCGGGTGATTGAGGCTCAGCGAGACTTCCTAATGAGCATCACACAATAGTAGAAGGTATCAATCATTTTCTATATATATATGCATGCTTTCATGATTCCTTACCTTTACTTGTATTTTGACAAGACCGAGATGACACCAGCCAGGCTAGGATTACTACTTTGGAGTGCTAGTTAGCCACCCTTCAGGTTGAGGAGGATGAGGAGGGTAGTGATGGTGAGGAGAAGGATCGCACTGGAGAGAGGGAGCAGGCTGATGAGCACGCTGGAGACGGCAATGGTGATGAGGGAGATGATCATGCTGATGATCCTACTGACAATCTTATTGATGACCTAGTCGATGAGGGAGATGATGAGGTTAGGGATGATGAGTAGGATCGCCTTAGATGCCTGCTAGCTAGCTCTCAGATTAGGAACATTTTTGCCCTTTGAACTGTTATATTTCATTTGCTTGGATAGGTCTTTCATTTCAGCTTTTTCACATGTTGCACTGAATGCATGATATAAGTTTAAATACATTTTCACTGCATTTCAAAATAATTGAATTAAATTTTATTACAAAAATTGCCTTCTCTAATAACTGAAACTTGATTTATAATTGTAATATTTCAGCGAACACAATAAAAATAAATGTCCTCTTTCTGTTGAATATGTGTCACCTCTGTATTGGGGTATTTCCTCTTTGCGAAGAGGCAACGGGGAGTCACCTCAACACGCAGAGGCGTTGCCTATTCGTAGAGGTGAATGCTTCTACACCAGTACTCTACAGTTATTTAAATCCCTAACCCTCCTCTAAATCCCCCAATTCCACTTTGAGTGATTTTTCTCTATTTTCTCTCGAGAGACAGAATCCCAACCTCCCAAGATGACTGAAAGAAGCTTGAAATAGTTGCAACTGATCTTGAAAAGCTTGGCTGGCAGTTTATGGGCAAGATTGGAGCCATTTCACCTATCTGTCTTCCGATATATGCATGCTAGGAAGATCAACTTCCCCTTTCTCTATGTTCTAGCTCAATTTTAGGATCCTCAGAAACATGTCTTCAAATTCAACACGGTAGAGCTATACCCCCTGCTAGAGGAATTTGAAGTTATCTTAGGTTCTTCAATGGATTTTGCTTGTCAAATTGCAGTTCCTCCAATCAAAACCCTAGATTTACATTCGATCCAATACCAAATGGCTAGAATGTTCAACTTTTCCTCCAGTCTTCTTTTCAACACATATTTAACACTAAGGTTCTAATTAACCCTCTTCTGGAAGTTATAGCATATGTGGATAACAAAGAAGTATATTGGCCTCAGATGATGGCTTTTTATCTATATGTTCAATTCTTAATAGTTTCCCCTTCTGGCAACTGCAATTCAAAAGTTCTGCACATTCTCGATCAAGCGGAGGTAGGTCTGAATCTCTTTCCTCTCATCCTGGCAAAAACTATCATCAGATTGGATAACTTTCTAGAGACTAAGCAATTTTTTTGAGAGTTCACTGCTATTAGAGGTCAGTTTTCCTTGCCCTTTTTCCATTTTCTACTTTTCTATCATTTTTACCCATTTACCATTTTCAGGCATTGTTTCATAAAAATTTAAGGTTGTTGGAGCCTCCTAGAGACATTAAACATTATATGGCCAAACATTGTCATACCTAAAGAATTTACCCCATTCCGGAAGATACGCGGAGCTGGCTATTTACATTCCCTGATATTCTGATCCAATGGATGTGCCCCTGGTGGAGGATGCAACATGTGACCGTTCAGTCCTACACTTATTGTGTCCCCATGGCTGGACTCCACTTTGTTACCATCTACAACCCTGCTCGACTATGTAGGCAATATAGATACAAGCAGTTGATCGTGGGACTATTTCATGAGTTTGAGCTAGGGCCTCTTTCTTAGAATTTCTAGACAACTTGATTAAAACTTGGCCTCACAGAACCATCATGAGGTGCATCAACTACAATAGAGATCTATCCACTAATGATCAATACAAGGAAATGAGTCAGTTGCAACAGATAAAATAGGATGAATTTGTGAAAAATAAAAGAACTAGGGAATTACAAACATCGGGTGTTCAACAAAAGCAAAGAAAGTAGAATTAGTTTATGTAACTCAATCTTTATTTCCTTTTTGTTGGATGGAATTTCCTTTTTAGTTAAACAGTTTGTAATGAATACTTAATGCAATGTACAACAGTAACAAAGGCAATCCATTCCATTTAACTTAAGCACAAGGAAGTTATATATTTTGCTTCTTATATATTTTATGTTGTTAATTGGCTTGCCCTTGCAAGTTTTCTAACTAACTATTTTCCCTCTCTCTCCCCTTTTATGTCCTTAATTTTTTCCTGGAATGCCTTTTTCAAGGTTTTTAATCTAGCAGGACTTTTATTTATTTTTTTACTTTTGTGTCTTTAACTTTTGCCTAGGTAGCCTCTTTTTGAGGTTTTCTTCCTAGTGAATTTTCACATAAAGTACTTCTTCAGTTTGTCTAGGTTGATGGGCTCTCTGAACTCATTTCCTTCTAGATCAGGCAAGATAACAATGCTCTTAGAAAATAACTTCAAAACCAAATATGGGCCTTCCTAGTTCGGCTTAAACTTTTCCCGTGGATCCGTCATGATCGGGCTAGTAAGCTTTAAGACCAAATTAACCTCTTTGATTTTACTCGGCTTAATCTTCTTATTATAAGCTCGAGCTATCCTCTTCTGATATAGTTGAGAGTGATACATGGCTTTCACCCTTCTCTTGTCTAAGAGCGTTAGCTGTGACAATCGACTCTCTACCCGCTGATATTCGGAGATTTTTTATTTCAAAAGAACCCACATGGACTGAATTTCCACCTCCACAGGTAATACTGCTTCACACCTATATACTAAAGAATATGGAGTTACATCGGTTGATGTTCTAGCAGTAGTTTTGTATTCCCATAATGCAAATTACAGATAATCTGACCAATCCTGATAGTTTTCCATCATCTGAGACAACATCCTCTTCATATTTATTCACAGCTTCTACTACACCATTCACTTGCAGTCTGTATGGAGATGATCTATGATGCTCAATCTTGTATTCTTTTAGCAAAGCCACCATTTCTGCTCAGAATTGAACATTGTTTTCATTGACAACATGATGAGGCAATCTGTATCTACAGATTATGTTTCTTTCAATGAACCTTGTCATCTATTTTGATCCGACAGTGGCATACGATTCTGCCTTAACCCACTTGGAAAAATAGTCAATGGCCACCATAATGTAGTGATGATCGTTCGATGCTTTCGGCCTTATCTCCCCTGTGATGTCAAATCCCCATACTGCAAATGGCCAGGGAGAAGTCATCCCCTGAAGTTTCATGGAGGGTAAATGACTAACATTGCCATATGCTTGGCAGTTATGATATTTCTTTACAAATTTCATGTAGTCCGTCTCCATTATTAGCCAAAAGTAGCCTTGACGCACTATTTTCTTAGCCAAAATTGTTCCATTCATATGCGGACCACATACTCCTTCATGAACCGCTTTCATAAGTTTTTGGACTTTATCTTTATCCACGCATCTCAAATGCACTCCAGTTGGCGCTCTCTTATACAACATTCCATTATGGCTGATAAATTGACAAGAAAACATTCTGAGAGACATCCTTTCTTTCCTATCAACATCTTTAGGAAACTATCCCATTTCTAAATATTGCTATAAATTGTAGAACCACAGTTTCTCTGTAAAGTTGATTGGCATCACCCTTATCTCTTCATAATAAGAGATTTGGGATTTCATAAGAATAAGAGGTTTGACCTCCGCCTATTTTCCTCCTTCCCATGTCGAAGCTTAAGTGGCTAGGGCATCTGCCATCTGATTCTCTTCTTGCTATAAATGAAAAAATTTACACTGGATGAAGGATAACAGAACAGTAGCAGAATAATCCCAATACAATCTTAGTTTATCTTCCCTCACTTCCCACTATTTAGAGATATATTTTACCACTAGCATAGAGTCTCCACATACTATGACTTCTTTTGCCCCTGCATTCCGCAGTGCTTCCAAACCAAAAATGCATGCTTCATATTTAGCATGGTTATTGGTGACTTTAAATTCCAATCTTTTCGCCATTGAAATCATCTCTCCTTCTAGTGAGATAAGAATTACACCAATGCACGCCCCTTTGTTATTGACCACTCTATTGAAGTACATTTTCCATGTTTGGATTTCTATTGCCCCCAGATGCTTGTCCGAGAATTCTAGCTCCCATTCTTATTCATCTTTCATTGGGTTCTGAGCCAAGAAGTCCGCTACAGCTCTCCCTTTTGCCACTTCTTTGCAACATTGTCTATGTCAAACTCAGTGAGCAGGACCAACCTTCTGGCTAATTTTCCTGTAAGTGATGGAGTCTGCTGGAGATACCATAGGGGATTATGTTTAGAAATTGCTTGAACTCAATAAGACTGGAAGTAATGCCGGAGCTTTTTCATTGCCTAAATCATAGCCAAACATGTCTTTTCCACTAAACTGTAGTTGGCTTAGTAGGGTAGGAGCTTCTTGCTCAAGTAATACACTACATGTTCTACCTTTCCATCGTCTTTTTGAGCCAACATTGCACCTATCACTTCTCTTTCAATTGCCAGATAAAGGATTAGAAGTTTATCCGGTCTTAGTAGTTGTAATACGGGAGGATTCATCAGATAGTTCTTAATAGTTTCAAAACCTTACTGACACTTTTCATCCCATATCAGTGGTTGATTCTTTCTTAAGAGCTTGAAGATCAGCTCAAAGATGGTAGTCAGCTTAGCTATGAACTTGCTAATGTCTTACAATCGCCCAATAAACCCTTTGACTTCTTTCTTGTTCTTTGGCGCAGGCATTTCTCAAATTGCTTTAACCTTGTCTAGATCCATCTCTATACCTTTCTGATTGACGATGTGTCCTAGTAGTTTTCCAGAGGTTACCTTAAAAACACACTTCTTTGGGTTTAATCTAAGGTTGTATTTTTCAGCCTTGGCTAGGAACTTATCTAAAGCCTCGACGTGTCCTTCTCTAGTCAGAGACTTTACCATCATGTCATCCATGTATACTTCTATTTCCTTGTGGACCATGTCGTGCAACAAAGTGGTAGCCATCCTTTGATAGGTGGCTCTCACATTTTTCAACCCAAATGGCATGACTGAATAACAATAGACCCCCCCATTTGGTGGTGAAAGAGGTCTTATGCTTGTCAATCACTACCATCATAATCTGGTTGTATCCTGAGAAACCATCTATGAAAGAGTACATTATGCTGGAGGCTGCACTATCGACTAAGGTGTTAATATGTGGTAAGGAGAAATCATCTTTTGGGTAAGCCTTGTTCAAGTCCCTATAGCCCCACACACATTCTAACCCTTCCATCTTTCTTAGGAACTAACACTATATTGGCTAACCATTGGGTGTCATCCACTACCTCCAAGAACTTTACCTTTAGCTACTTCTCCTCTTCTTCTTTGATCAAAAGAGCCTATTCTAGCCTTAGTCTTCTCTTCTTTTGCTTTACTGGTGTAATATGAGGATATGTAGGGATCCAATGTTCAGCAATTTCCGTATCAATCCCAAGCATATCCTTATAACCCCAAGCAAATACTTTTTCTCTTTTCCTTAACATTTCTTCCATTTTTATTCACTCATCAGAAGTCAAATTGGAAGAAATAAGGATATTCTTAGGGTTATCACATGTGCCTAAATTAAATAATTCAGTTTGCACTGAATTAATGTCAAACATGTGCATAAAGTGATCATCACAAATAGAATAACCATTAGGAAACACATCACACAAATAGGCAAAGTCAGATCTTATTGCATTAGCTTTTGAAAAGAAAATATCATCAATCTCAAACATGTTTGCAACAGAAATATCAAGATCATCATAGAAAACATCTATGATAGAATTAAGGATAAAGGACTTGAAGTCACGATCCCCTTCCTGATCCACAACACCCTTCAACTCCGCTGTAGGGATGTCCTTTTCTAGTTTGAGAGTTTACACTAGTTCCTCCAACATTGGTTCCTCAACAGTAAATTCTTTGGTGCCATTCACATGTTCTATAAAGATTTTAAACCCAGAGACCAACTTTTTTGCTATAATCAACGGTTCATGATTGCCGGTATATGGGTAATCAATAGTTCCTCCAACATCGGTTCCTTAATAGTAAATTCTTTGGTCCCATTCATATGTTCCGTAAATATTTCAAACTCGGGGACCAACTTTTTTGCTATAATCAACGGTTCAAGATTGCTGGTATATGGGTAATTAGCACCTTCTTCCACAAATGTCTCCCATAGTGATTTCTGCTTTTCAGCCTTAGCCTTTGAGCTTTTGGACTCTTGATACCCTAATCCATACTTCAAGATGGGGACCTTTGGCTCAACGAACTGTGGCAGGCCCTGATGGTTCTTCCCTAATCCCATTATGGGCATGAAGTTCATATTTTTCATCATGCTTACTATTTTTGGATTCAATTCATCCTTATAGATCATGCAAACCTCAAAACTTAGACTAACTAGAATTTCATTGGGAGTTAGCTTCAAAGCGACAACAACAGCTTCAGTTTCTACCGTTATAGTGACTACTCTCCCCTCATGCGAAAACTTGATTTTCTGGTGCACAGTTGACGACACTTCTCCCAACGGGTGAAACCATGGTCTCCCTAATAATATAGCAAAGGTGACGGGATGTCAATCACATACAGGTTGACCCAAAACTCAATGGGCCCAGTCTTTACCAGAGCTCTTAAAGTCCTTTCAATTGGCCTCTTCGTGTCATCATAAGCCTTATGACTACATTAAACTTCTTTAGATCAGCTATGGTTAGCCCCAACTTAGGCAAAATCTTCAACGGACACACATTGATAGCAGATTCATTATTCACCATCACACAGTAAGTCAATTTCCCTTTCACCTAGGCCTTTATGAATAAGGCTTTGTTGTGGGCTCTACCCTCCAAAGGTAGGTCATCAGCTGTAAAAATAATTGTCCCCTTAGGGCTTTCTATCAATGAGTCCGCCATTTGATTGGGAGTATGAGTTACAAGGATCTTTTTATGATCAAGGGCTATAACCAGCACTTCCTGATGGGCTCTGGAGTGCATTAGTAGCTCCTAAACACTAGTGAGATTCTTATTATCTCTTTTTGCTTTAACAGTTTTCTCACTCTACTTTTCTTCTTTTTCTGAGTCTACTTTTTCTTTTTATGGCTCAAAAATTTTCACTTCCTCTTCCTTTTCCTTACCCTTTCTTGCAGGCATGATCTTTCTTCCTTCATCATCCTTCCATAGATTAATTCATCCCTCTTCTTCATCGAAACTCCAAATGTCCAAAATATGCACATTAAATTCCACAGGCTGTTGGTTTAGATTCAGGTCTTTAGTTTTAGGTTTTGGGAATGTGGGTATGGCATCAACAAAGGAATTAAAGACTTGTTCCTCTGTCAAGCAAGTGTTGATCATTAGAATGTGTTGATTTGGTGGTGGCACATTATGGTAACTAGGTAAAGGGTTATTTTGGGTGTTGGGTTTCCTGGTTTCAGGGTCAGTGATCTTGCCTAAATTAATTAAATCTTGAACCTCATATTTTAGATGAATGCAGCCATTAGTGGTATGTCCAATGGTTTAATGATACTTGCAATATAGTTTTGGGTTAGCATTTGGGAAAGGTGGTCTCTGAGGTAAGGGTTGTATTAATTTATTCTCAATCAACTTCTCCAGGACTTTAGAAAGAGGTCTTCCCAGATTAGAAAATCACCGGGGTTGTCCGATGGTATTGATCTACACATTATTACTTGGTCCAATCCCACTATTAGACCCTATCCCTTCTCTGCTTACAAATCTTCCACTGAAGAATTTCTTATCTTGCGCTAAGTCAGACTCTTTCTGTACCCCAAATCTGTGTAACTCCTTAAAATTACTAATCTTGAGATCCCTCAGCTTTCTAAAAAGCAATGGAACATAACCTTCTATCACTATTGTCAATTGATCAGATTCTGCTAGTCTATGTTTCATCTGTGATAGCTTTCCTCTCCATATAATTAAGTACTCAACAAAGGACACATTTAACTTCTGTTTTGTGTTCAATAAATCCCTTAGAGATACCTTTATTGGGGCATTTAAACTGTACTACTTGATGAATGCATCACAAAGTTCTTTCCAATCACTATGCACACATGGTGCCAAGGTGTAGTACCAACGGATCAGAGCACCCTCTAAAGATAAGGGGAACTATTTAACAATCTGAGGCTTAGTTAATTTTGTCAACCTCATATAGGTCAAATACTGCTTCAGGTGCAAGTAAGGATCATTAGTCCCATAATACTTCTTCATGTCAAGAAACTTAAAGTTTCAAGGTAAAGGATTAGCATCTTCATCTAAATCCAGATCAGTGTAATCCATTAGGGAGTCGATCCCCTTTTCTTTCACCATTATTTGAATTTGAGCCATGGTCTTGCTCATACTTTTGGCCCAATCGATTTTTTCCACACCTCCCGAAGCATCCATATTTTATCGGGTCATAGGTTCTACTAACAGAGTTTCTTGGTTATCCTCTATTCCAATCTTCTATAGTTTTTAGCGTCTAGATCAAATGGTAGAGGCTAAGGTGTTGGTGGCTCTTGTCTATCTGATCTTCTCACTTCTGTCATTATTTCCTGCATGATTGTATGGGTTTGTTCAGCAATTTCTACTTTTAATTCTCCCCAAAGGCTTCAGGATCAAACCTTGCCATTTCTGTCTCTTCAGATATTCTAATCAGTCGGCCGGTGTTAGATCGTACCTAAGAAAAAGACTGATGCAAATTTATATCTTCAACCACCATAGATTGGAAACATGCATGATGTGTATGCATGATATGCAAGGTCTCATTAATGCTAAAAGAAAAAGGTAAACAAATATCTTATTTACATATAACATATAACAGAATAAAGCTCTTCAAACGATAACTCTACCTTTGTTTCTTCCACACGCGTGTTCAATGGTGAGTTTCTTATCCTAGGATTGTTGGCCTAGTTTTGATTATCAACAAGGGAAAATAAAATTGATGTATATAATAAAACTCTCAAGACGATACAAACAAGTAGCAATTTCTTTGAATAAAACCAAAGTCCATCTTAATGGGCCATAGTGGGCCTTAAAGACCCAACTTGGCATAGTCCATTGTAAATGGGCTTAGGCTTTATTGTAAGGATTACTAAATGGCATAAAACACATGCATTTGGAAAAAATCCTAGAGGAAGTTACTAAGTCATTACATGAGCTGAGACAAGGGTAATAAGCTTCGGCTCCTACAACTATATACATTCGTTATGTCTCCCCACTCAAGGGTCTATGCGACATGGATAAGTACATTCTACGAGTGACAATAATCAAATACCCCACCACCAGGTTTGAATGAAACGTAGGCAGCAAAGCAATGACTATTGTTGGATTATTTGGGACTATTATGCTCATTGTGTGAAAAGTGTTGTGAATACAAGGAATGCAAAGGAAATAAAGAAATAATCAAAGATGATAAATTACAAAACATTTGGAATCATTTTCTCTATCCTTAGTAGAGTCACCATTGTAGATAGCGGGGTATAGCGTGCGCCTAAGTATTTGGCGACCATGGCACTGTATGAGCTCGAGGCCCACAAGAAAATACAAAATAGGCTTTGGAGCCCTTATTGGAGATGGAGTCACCACCCAGATAAAAGTTGGGACACACTGTACAACAACTGAATTCCACGGATATGGGCTTTTTGAATGCCCACCCAACCTTGCGGTTGGCCTCCGTTTATGTTTTGTATTTTATTACCTTTGATTATTGGATTATTTCCTTATTATCATATGAATTGCAATCGTTTTGATTTTACGTTCAAGTCTGAGTTTGCACATTAGTCTCTTTGCATGCTTATTAACCCAACACCTACTATAAGTAATGATAACAAATTTACAATCATACATTCAAATGAGTGGGGGAAGGATTAGGGATTACAAATCTTTTGATTATAAAAATAAAATAAATGAAAAATAAACCAATAATAATCCAAAATTAAATCCTCTCAAGAACTAATTAAGCACTCAAACATTCCATGATTGAAAATTTTGCTAAAATCCTGCAATAAGCAAGAATCAGTTCTTTCTTATAAAACAACATTTATCACCTACAAAAGAAACCAAGTTAAATTTGTATAAAATAGACATAAATACTCATTTAAATATAAATCAACACTGGGTTAAACCTAATATCATGGTGATTTTATATAAACTGAGGATATAACATGGAATAAACATATGAAACTATGTCAAAATAAGCATTGGGAATCAAAACTAAAAACATGCAAAATTCTTATGGAGTAACGATGCCTCTTCAAAGAGGCGTCGCCTCCTGGCTAAGGGGCGACAGTGAGTCACCTCAACATGAAGGGGTGATGTCTCTTCCTCTTTAACAGGTACACAGTAACTTACATGTTGCTTAAATTCTAAGGAACTTCAAGATAAGTGCAAATAAACGTAAACTTGCAAACAATACTTAATATTTCACATAGTTATAGCATGAATGTAACCTTAAATACACAACAAACACAAAAACAAGCAATGAAACCAATAAATTAAATTTTATATAAAACAAGGAATTTAAAACTTGAACATGATGATTCTTACTAATTTGATCAGTTTCAAAATGCCTAACTTAGTCCTCAAAGCTTAGTTTATTGCTTTAGATGATCTTGAATGGAAGAACTCCTTCCTTCTTCTCAAGAAAATGGATTCTCAAGCTAAAAATTCTACTTCCTCTTCTTTTCTCTCTTTTCTTTCTTTTTCTTTCTCTCCTTCCTTCCTCTAAAATCTTCTTTTTTATTTTAAAACTCAGCCTCCTTTTTTTTTACAGCCAAAACCCCCCCTTTAAGCTTCTACACCTTTGCCTTTTTCAATTCCCAAAAACTAAGCCAAGACAAAAGATACTCATTTCTCATCATTTCTATATCTTTTCCTACCTTATTTCTTCCTTAAAAGTTTTAATTTCACATACAAATCTTTAGATATGTGATATATGGGCCCATCACTCATTTAATGCAGCCATAAATGGCATTTAATCTTGTATAAGTCGGCTATAAAGAGGCATCGGTGAGGGGTGAAGAGGCGAATGCCTCTTCGGCCAGGGCTGATTTGGGCCTTTAGGCCAACAAGCTTAAGCTTAGGCTTGGGCCTGGACCTTCATCTTTAGATTGTAGGCTTTTTGTGGGCTTAGTTTTGATGTTTTGAGCTCAACTAAGGGTTTTGGGTTTAAATTAGGTGTTTGGGCCTTTCAGTCCATTTTTAGAGAAGCGTTCAGGTTTCTCTTGCATTCGATATTCGTACTATCTCATCATTGGGCCGATCAAACCGAGGGTGTCGACAATTGGTAATTTAGATTTTTCACCCAAGAGCTAACCAAAAATAGATATAGAGATGAATTGGATAAAGAAGAAGAATCAAAACTCCAAGGATTTATAGAGGTTCGGCCCTCAAAGCTTACTTCTCTCCTCAACCACTTGTTGAGAGTTTGAATCCACTATCAATCTACTTCAATGGTGTAGATTAAACCTTAACAAGCTTAAACTAAGCTACCCAGGTGTTTTTCCGAGGATCACCCTTAAACCCAATGCTAAGAACAATCCTTTTAGCTTACAAGAATTTTAAAACCCTCTACTCACTCAATCTCACTATTAAACTATTGAATAAGGGAGTTAAACTCTCACCACCCCACACTCAAGAACACTCTTGAGATACAAAGAAATTACAAGAATTAAAGATGAAAGTTTTGGTGGTTAGAGATTAAATTCAACATAAATTGCTCAAAGTTTTGCTCTAAATGTGTTTGCTCAACTTCATTAACTTTTTTCAGCTGATTTCAGAGTGGTATTTATATCCTCTCTGAGAAAAAGAGCAGTTGGAAGTGCATTTAATGCAAATAGAGCCGTTTAAACCACCAAATAAAAAGACCTTTGTACGCTCATCATGACTCATGACAAGTTGTCATCACTCATGACAATCAGGCGCCAAGGTAAAATTTAAAATTGCTCATTTTCATGATCAGTGAACTGGTGATGAAACTTTCTGCCACTTTTTGAAATTGGTCGTCATCACTAATGAAAACCCTTCTGTTTCATCAAATTTTTGTGACTAGGATTTTTTTGATTTTTGCTCCAAATTTTTTTTTGATGGCTGGAAATTACTTGTTATCACTTGTAATGAGGAATTACATCATCTTTGACCAAATTTGACTTTTAGATCTTGATAGAAAATTTGATATTTGATTTCAGTCCAGTCATCACCCATGATAAGTCTGTCATCACTTATATGGTGTGCAGACATGATAAAAATGAGTATATTAACTTTTCTATCTTTGACTTGTGCAATTTTAGATGACCTGAATATAAACACTTAAACGCAAGAGTTAAATATAATTTTACTTAATTAACTATAACCATAAAAAAAGACTGCTTTGCCCCTCAAGGTTCAACATTGTTGAATTCTTGTGTTGATCAACATGATTGAGATTGCAACTTCATGCTTATTTTTCGAATTATATAATGTGCTTCATGCTATGATTTTTATATGTATCAATAGTTAGCAATACAAACTTCAAATTGATATAAAGAACAATAAATGTGATTTATATAAACGAAGTTATGGATGATTAAAGTTGGCCCCTTGAAAATTCGATTTTCAAAAATTTGAGAATTGAAAATTTTTTCTAAGATTGAAGATGAAGTGAGTTTGATACTCATGGGTTGAGAGTTTGAGATTCAAACACACACTTACGGGTCTCGAAATTGAAATCTAATTGATCTTTTTAATTATGAAAAATTAATTTTCAATTTTTTAATGATAAAAAATATAATTTTAATTGAATTTTATTGAAAATTTCCTAATAAATTGTATATTTATTCAAAATTATAATCCTAAAGGTAGGCATGGTCGGTTCGAGCCCGAAATCAGATTGAACCAGCTAGGTCAAACCCGAGAAAAGATCGAACTAACCCAAAATCGTGAACTACCGATTTCAATTTTGAGCTGTGCAAAAAAAAAAAAGGCCTTGTTATAGCCATTCAATTTGTAATGGCCTTAGCGCGCCTAGGAGGGGGCGTGCAAAAACCTGCCCCTCCCTCCTTTATTTAATTTTTTTATATAAATTTTAAAAATTGAATTTTAAAACACAAGTTTACCCCTATAATAACCATTTAACAACTAGTTTTTGGGCTTATTTTAGGGAGTTCAAATAATTAATTTTGTTGTCTATAAATAGCTAGAGGAGGAGAATATTTTTTCTCACAAATCAAATTCTCTGAATTCTCAAATGCTCTGCATTTATATTCATTAATTTGAATTTATTAACATTATTTTTTCAATTATTCACTCTCTAGCCTCTACTCTAAAACAAATATTTTATTTATCAATTTATTCTCTGTTACCCTATAATATTTTTTAATTGTTTCACTCTAATTTTTTATTTTGAAATTTTTTATTTTTTAACAAAAAATGGCAAGTGAAAGTGGAAAAAAATGGCAGATCAAGATCACAATATTTTGGTGAATCACAACTAAATATTTTTGCTTTGGATAATATGATGGATAAGTTACAAGATGATTATCCAACACAATAAAGTCATGAAGCTTGTGTGGATGAAATTGCAACTAATATTCCACTACAAGGTGACGAAGAAAATTTTCAATTACAATAAGATATTTTTAAAGTACATTTTAAGAGGCAACGTAATGTGGATGGCACATATGACGTTATTTCCAATTATTGTACCCAATGTTATAAATTCAAAGTTGGAGACGACAACGATACATTTAGAAAGCATTTGATGAACAAGCATCCAACACAAATTGGTGTTGAAAAAAGACAATCTCAAATTTTCAGGTACACAACTTCCTCTTCTTCTTCTTAATTATTTAAACATAATGATGAAAAAAGTAAAATATAATTAGCTAGAATAGTTAGTATGGAACATTTATCTTTTAATTTTGGTGAAAAGTAGGTTATGTTAATTAATGTTAAAAAGCATTAAATTCACAAGCTAAATGTGTGCCTAGAAATATTCTTAAACGTACTTTATTAAATTTATATATAAAAAAATAATTACAAAAATTATTTTAAAACTTTAATGGATGTGTATGCATTTGTTGTGATGTTTGAAGTGCTCATTGGCAAAATCATTCATCCATGGACATTACATGTCATTGGATTGATAATGAATGGTTATTACAAAAAAAATATATATTATTGCATTTAGAGTTTTTGATGATCAGTATACTGCCAATAATATTCTTAGAATGAATAACAATATTTTAGAAGAATATGGATGAGTAAAAAAAGTTTCAATTTCTTTTGATAATGCGGCTACAAATACCACATCAATTAGTAATCTCCAAACTCTTTGTCAACCTAATATTGGAGGTAAATTTTTTGATATTAGATGTGCATGCCATGTTTTAAATTTATATGTCTAAAATGATTTAAAATCTTTGGATATGCTTCTATCTCCTATTAAAAAAATTATTTTTATGGGCACATCTACAAGTAATGAAATCATGAGGAAGATTTTGTAAAACAAATGATAAAAGACCAAAAAAATTCCCAAGAGATATTACAACTCATTGGAATTCAACTTATGAATTATTAAATGAGGCATATGGATATAGAGATTCATTGTACACATTTATATCCAATAATGTGTCACAAATTAATTTATATCCACAAAGTTGGAAAGATTACACAAAACTTTTAGACATTTTAAAAGTTAATGATCCAACATATATTTTATATCTCATTTATTATTAATTGAATGTATCGATACTATTGGTTTATATTGCAAGAATGTGAAAATGATATTATTCTTAAAGAATCAATTTTAAAATAAAATGGTTAAACTATTTTAAATTTATTTCATTAATTAATCTTGTTGCTTGTGTTTTTTATTCTAAATGTAAAATAGATTGATTAAATGATTTTAAGTGTATATTATGGATGTTTAGGTCTTATAGATGATAATAATATTGATATTGATTTAATAATTAATAATGTTAGAAGAATAATATTAGAATTAATGAATATAAAGATTATATTAATATTTCTACTTCTAGTTCTACATGTTCTATTCCTTTTCCTTTTACTAGTCAAGTTCAAGATGAACAAATAAAAATTAGTATGGATGATCGTGTCTTGATGCAAAAACATAAATGACCTCAAGGATCATCTAGTTCATTTCCCAAACTTGACATTATCTGACAACTACTTTTGAGTTTGATGATAGCAAAATAGGTAAAGATTTTATAATCCTTAATTGATGGAGTTGACACCAAAATATATTTCTTTTCCTTGCACATATTGCTAAAAAAAAAATTCAATTCCAGTTTCAACGGTTGCCGTTGAACAAGCATTTAGTGCGGGAGGAAGTATTTTTGATAAGAGTCAATTTTCAATGGCTTCAGAATCATTGGAAGCACAAACATGCACTACCCCTCCCTCGTTTATTTAATTTTTTATATAAATTTTAAAAATTGAATTTTAAAATACAATTTTACCCCTATAATAACCATTTAACAACTAGTTTTTGGCTTATTTTTAGGAAGTTCAAATAATTAATTTTGTTGTCTATAAATAGCTAGAGGAGGAGAAGATTTTTTTCTCACATATCAAATTCTCTCAATTCTCAAATTCTCTTAAAATTCTCTGCATTTACATTCATTAATTTAAATTTATTAACATTATTTTTTCAATTATTCACTCTCTAGTCTCTACTCTAAACAAATATTTTATATATGGATTTATTCTCTATTACCCTATAATATTTTTTAATTGTTTCACTCCGATTTTTTATTCTTAAATTCTTTATTTTTTAACAAAAAATGGCAATTGGAAGTGGAAAAAATGGTAGATCAAGATCACAATATTTTTGTAAATCATAACTAAATATTGTTGATTTGGATAATATGCTAGATAACTTGCAAGATGATTATCCAACACAATAAAGTCATGAATCTTGTGTGGATGAAATTGCAACAAATATTCCACCACAAGGTGAAGAAGAAAATTTTCAATTACAATATGATATTTTTAAAGTACATTTTAAGAGGCAACGTAATGTGGATGACAAATATGACGTCATTTGCAGTTATTGTACCCAATGTTATAAATTCAAAGTTGGAGGTGACAATGACACATTTAGAAGCCATTTGATGAACAAGCATCAAACACAAATTGGTGTTGAAAAAAGACAATCTCAAATTTCCAAGTACGCAACTTCCTCTTCTTCTTCTTAATTATTTTAAATATAATGATGAATAAAATAAAATATAATTAGCTAGAATAGTTAGTATGGAACATTTATCTTTTAATTTTGGTGAAAAAGTAGGTTTTGTTAATTATTGTCAAAAAATATTAAATTCACAAGCTAACGTGTGCCTAGAAATATTCTTAAGCGTACTTTATTAAATTTATATAAAAAAGAAAAAAATAATTTTAAAACTTTAATGGACGTGTATGCATTTGTTGTGATGTTTGAAGTGCTCATTGGCAAAATCATTCATACATGGACATCATATGTCATTGGATTGATAATGAATGGTTATTACAAAAAAGAATTATTGCATTTAAAGTTTTTAATGATCGGCATATTGCCAATAATATTTTTAGAATGAATAAAAGTATTTTACAAGAATATGGATGAGTAAAAAAATTTTAATTTCTTTTGATAATGCAGCTGCAAATACCACATCAATTAGTGATCTCCAAACTCTTTGTCAACCTAATATTGGAGGTAAATTTTTTCATGTTAGATGTGCATGTCATGTTTTAAATTTATGTGTCTAAAATGATTTAAAATCTTTGGATGTGCTTCTATCTCCTATTAAAAAATAATTTTATTTTTATGGACACATCTACAAGTAATGAAATCATGGGGAAGATTTTGAAAAAAAAATGGTAAAAACCCAAAAATAATTTCAAGAGATATTCCAACTCGTTGGAATTCAACTTATGAATGATTAAATGAGGCATATGGATATAGAGATTCATTGCTCACATTTATATCCAATAATGTGTCACAAATTAATTTATATCCACAAAGTTGGAAAGATTACACAAAACTTTTAGATAGTTTAAAAGTTCTTAATTATACAACATATGTTTTACATCTCATTTATCATTAATTGAATGTATTAATATTGTTGGTGTATTACAAGAATATGAAAATGATATTATTCTAAAAGAATCAATTTTAAAATAAAATGGCTAAATTATTTTAAATTTATTTCATTAATTACTCTTGTTGCATGTGTTTTTTATTCTAAATGTAAAATAGATGGATTAAATTATTATTTAACTGTATATTATGGATGTTTAGGTCTTATAGATGATAATGATATTGATATTGATTTAATAGTTAATAATGTTTGAAGAATAATATTAGAATTAATGAATATAAAGATTATATTAATAAATATTATATTAATATTTCTACTTCTAGTTCTACATCTTCTATTCCTTTTACTTTTACTTGTCAAGTTCAAGATGAACAAATAAAAATTAGTATGGATGATCGTGTCTTGATGCAAAAACATAAATGACCTCGAGGATCATCCAATTCATTTCCCGAACTTGACATTATCTAACAACTACTTTTGAGTTTGGTGATAGCAAAATAGGTAAAGATTTTATCGTCCTTAAATGATGGAGTTGACACCAAAATATATTTCTTGTCCTTGCACATATTGCTAAAAATATTTTTTCAATTCTGGTTTCAACAGTTGCCGTTGAACGAGCATTTAGTGCAGGAGGAAGTATTTTGGATGAGAGTCAATTTTCAATGGCTTCAGAATCATTGGAGGCACAAACATGCATTGATGATTGGATTAGAGCAGTGTTAAGGACAAAAGAAATTGAAAAAGAAGAAAATGATGATTTATTCGACTTCACAACTGAAGGAGGAATGAGAACTTCAACTTCCTTTATAGGGAATGATTAGATTTAAAAGGTAAATGGGTAAATAATTTTTTTTAAACAAGATAAGAGAACTGCATAGGCTTTGATTTCTCTACCCGATGAGGATACATAGACAACTTAATTTTTTATGAGAAAATTAAGTTCAAACCCTTTAATTTTTATTTTATTTGTCTAATTTAATTTGTTAATTTAAACTTTTAATAATTTAAACTAATTTAATATATTTTCTTTAATTTTTTTTATTCAAACTCTTTGAATTTTTTATTTCAAGTGAATTGTAAGTTTTTATTTTTAAATTTAATTTATTAATTCAAACCTTATTTATTTTATTAAAATTAATTATTAATTTAACTTTTAAATTTTTATTTCAACTTCAAAGTAATTTATTAGCTCTTTCAAGTAATTTAATTTAATTTTGAACTATGAATATTATTATTTTTTAATTTAAAATAAATTATTTATTTTTTAAAACATATTTTGAATTGGCTTGAACTGTTGAACTAGAATCGGGGGTTAGGCCGGTTTCGGTTCAGTACCTTAGGTGGAACCTAGAACCACCAATTCATGAACCTGAACCAGCGATTCCGGAACCGTTGCTAGGCCTATCTAGAAGAACCCCTATGTATAATTTTGGAGGTGTGATTGTGTCTTGAGTTATGGTTTTGGACCTATATGTGTCTATTCTGTATAAGCTAGCTCTAGATTTAGTAATTATCTAATTTTTTGCTTTATTATTTCCTTAATGTGTTTAATGAACATGTCGCGCTTGAGGAGAATGCAACAATTTAAATACTATAGAGAGCTAAAGAAAAATAAAGCCCATCCTTATTAGACTTGTACAGTTAGTACCCCTATAGTCTATAGAAATGCAAAACAAAGAGAAAGACTTAGATGATTGAAAGTGAAAATCGCTGGGTATAACATGATGATCAAGCATACACTTATATTGAACATGTCAAACTTGTCAATCACATACTTCAAGAAATAACACATAAGGGTTAAGTATTAAGTAATGATATTAAGTACCTTTCATTATTGTATACATTACCCCTAAATTATATTATAAAAAACCTAATGATTTTTTTCATATGTTCAGTAGAAAAACTCTATCTTATAATATATTAGTTTACTTATTTTTGGAGGAAAACACTTGAAAGAATTTGAACAAAACATCCAAACTTGTTATAAATCCAAATCCTTGCTCTAATTTTTCTTGATTAGATAAAATGGTTCCTAGTATTATGGATAAGGAAAACTTTGAAGATTCAATTCCAAAGAGAATTAAATTGTGTAAATTGTCTTGTACATATTATAATTTGATGTTTATGAAATCATATTTTGTTGCTCTTGTACTATGTAATAAAATATGTGTCATTTATATATTATGAAGTATTTGTTCAATTATATAAATTATTATATTGTGACTTCATTATGATTGGTAGGATTCATGAGAAATCTCATCTAAAATTATGATTGGCACAAGTTAAATTAAATTATAAAATTCTAACATTTAAGATTGAATGATGATGGGGAACATAGTAAACTTTCTCATGTAATTCGTATGAAAAATTTTGATAATTTAATTTGAAGCTGCAACTCAGTAGTTTACAAGTGATTGCATTCATAATGTCTTTTGTCGTTTGTGACTAACTATAGCATCCAAGAACATCATAGTTGAACTGAATAAGTGTGAGAAATTGAATGGTACTTACAACATATGGCACCTGAAAATGAGTTATGTCCTTGAGGAGCAAGAAGCTTTGGAAGCTACCAATAATGTTACGAAGTCGTCCAAAGCTGGTGAGGGAAATGTGAAAAAAGCACAACATAAGCTCGATGTGGATGCTTTTAATGCTTGGAAGAAGAAGGATCCCACTACTAGAAGAATTTTTATAAGTTCCATGAATGATGATTTGGTATATAAATACCAATAGTATCCAACTACAAATGCGATGCAGATCACTTTGAGGGAGATGTTTGGAAGAATAACTGTCTCCAAACTAAAGCAACTAACCATTAATTTTAACACCTACAATAAGATCCCTAATAAGCCTATGGTATGTTAAATATGATTATGGAACTCAAAGTAACCAAGCATAACGTCATTGATGAATAACAAGTTCAAGATGTTATATGGTCTTCCCTTACAATTAAAAATATATGAAAGTGAGTATGACTCGTAATAAGAATATTAATACCTTTGCTGACATTGCGAACCACTTGAAATTAGAAGATGAGCACCATGAGGCTACCTAGCCAAATGCTTGTGCATATACGGTTTAATCAAGTTCCAAGAAGATATTAGGTTTTTAGTGCAAGAGGTTCAACAATAAATGAAAATGTAAAAGTAACGCGAGTAAGATGGGACATGGGTCAAAGAAAGGAAACAAGTATTTTTTTTTTAAAAAAAAGGAGAGTGTGGTAGAAAAAAAGGATAAAATCATGAATGCATCGAGCCGAAAATGGTATCGTCTTATCTAACTTCTGCCAAAAGAAGCTATATTTCTGAAATTTTTGTTTTTAGTACTGAAATTCGTCCTATGTGGACTATAGACTCAAGAGTCGTGGACTATGTAGCTAGAGACATAAATAAATTTGTGAAATTTCATCAAATTCCAAGTGGACTAAGTGCATATATGTAGGAAATAATGCAAGTGTTGAAGTTAAAAGAATTGGCACATGCAAATTAGATTTATAAAAAGGCCAAATCATATACCTACACTATGTTCTTTTATGCTCCTAATATTCAACAAAATTTGGCATTTGTGTGTTGATCTTTGCATGATCAATCTCTAATTACCCTTGATTTTTACTTTAATAATCAATTTTAGTCTACTAATATGCATGTTTAAGTGTGCATTCAAGTTAGGACCAAAGCCATAATCAATGAGTAACAAATTGGAGTTAAAATGAAGCCATTTGGGGGTCATAAGACCAAGATCATAAGGAGCATCATGAGGCAAAAAAGAGTCGAATTCATGTCATCTGAAGTGGCAGTCCCTTACAATCCTCCTTATAGTCACGAGCATCACACTCACAGTCGTGAGCATCCCAATCACGATCCGAAGCAAGGGAAATTCAAGTGAACAAAAAGGACAACGTCGCTTACAATCCCACTTCAGTCCCTTCACGGTCGTGAGTGGGATCATAAGCGTCACTATAGTGACTTGGCAACTCTTGTAACAACTATTTTAAAGCTCCAACGGTTATGAAATTGGAGGTCACGATCATGACACCTCCCCTCATGATCATTAGTGTCATTTCTCCACAAAAAAAAGTTAAAGAAAACACTAAATGAAGATGGAGAAATCTTGGGAATGAAAATCAAAACTCTAACAGCTATAATGTTATCCTCCAGTATAAGTAATTCATATCTTTCCTTCGAGTTGAATTAACTCATTACTTTTTTTCATTGTTAAATTTTTTTATTCTTTATTATTATATTACCATAATATTATTATAATATTCGTCCAAATATATAATATGCTGACATATCTTCGTTCCCAATTAGCTTTCGCCTGCGACTGCGTTCTCACTATTGGACTCTTACGAGGGTGGCTGTTATTCTGTGAAAACCGGCTATCGATTGGCCTGTCAAATGAAAAATCAGATTGCAGCTTCGTGTCCTTTCAATCAAGTGCAAAGCATATCTGGAAGTGTGTGTGGAAATTGTCAATTGCTCCCAAGGTGACATTGTTTCTACGGCGGGTTCTGCATAACTCGTTACCATGTTTCTCCAATTTGCAGGCTAGAGGTGTTCAGGTTTTAAATTAATGCTATATCTGTGGTAAAAGTGGTGAAACCTTGATACATTTATTTGAAGAATGCTCTTGGGTTAGAGGTTTATTGTTAATCTCTACACTTGGTCTGCAAGTAGATGTGATAGCTGCTACTTCGATGTGGGATTGGTTCCAATGGTTCAAGCAGCATTGACCAGCATAGCCTAGAAAGGGTTGTGCATATATGGTGGAGTATATGTTACCACCGCGACCAGCTGGTAGCAGGGAATCCAGGAATGCCAATTCCCAGTCCATGGCAGATAGGATGCAGATTGATTGTCTATGTTGCCATGTACAGCTATGTTCTGGCTCTAGTTTGGCTCAGTCACATAGTGTTGGTTGCTCCCAATGGGATATGTAATTAAGGTTAATTCGGATGCAGCAATGGCTAATGATGGCACAGGTGTTGGTATGGAGGTAGTTGCTAGAGAAGGTCATGGTCGGATTCTCTTTTCTGCTGGTCAATTTCTCTCGAGCACTCTGGATGTTGAACTGGCAGAATTACTAGCGATCTAGTCTGCGGTGAGGTTGGCTCTGGAGAATGGTCTGCAACAAGTTGTTTTTGAGGCTGATTCTCTTCTTACAATTTCTCGGCTCTCCAAAAAGCAATCTGGTTTGTCAGTCCATTATCTGATTTGTGATGATATTTTTCTGCTATCTCAGGGCTTCGATTTCATTTTCTTACATTAGTAGGATTTGGTAATTAAGTAGCTCATTACTTAGCAAAGGCAGTTTTGCACTCTCATGAGTTCCTGGTAATATTCAGGAGTTTATATCCGGGGATTTGTCCTCTTCTGATTCTTAATGCAGATTACCATCTCTCAAAATATATATATATATATATATACATCCGTTGATTCTGTACAATATAACTTTACCTTTTTGCAAAAAAAAATTCATGTTTTAACGTCGAAGCTAATTATACTAATTTATTTATGAGATTTTGACAATTTGTTTTATATAAAACACATTAAGTACATAATACAATCAAAATGCGCTTCAGAAACAAGTTGAGTCCAGACTCAGATTTTTTACCCATAGACATAAAAAATTCCAGGAATATAACTCCCGCTTCTGATTAACATACAAAATAAAATTAATTACAAAAAATAAAGGAATGCACTCTCTAGGGCATAGGATCAGCAGCATTAGACAAGACAAGCACTACACGTACATATACAAACAAAAAGAAAGGTTACGACCATTTTAAGCTTCTCCGCTAGTTGAACTTCCAAATCTAAAGGCCGAAAAGGGAGAACCATCATCAGATCTTCCCATCTTATCCAGCTAAAATCATAATTCTTTCTACTCGATCTTGTTCTTGTTGGTGAAATGCTGAAGGCCAACCATAAGAACTTGTCCTTTTATGCTTATGTCTTTGATATCTCTGCCTCACTGTTGATTCATTGGTTGCCTGAACCGTTGAAAGCCTTTCAAACAGCCGAATTTTCCATTTCGCCAATTAGCTTATCCAAAAATTAAGTGACCAAGAGAATAATAGACATATGTCCTCGTTCCGGTATCAGAAGTTCCATCTGTCTAACTGCCGCTTAGCTTCAACCATGTCTTTCTGTGCCTTCTTTCTTCGATAAAATATTGGGCAATCTCGACTGAAAAAAAAAAATGAAGAAATACTTGAGAAAAGAACTCAAACTCAGAAAATAAAAGTACGAGAAAAATTCAAACTCTTCAACACAAACAAATGATCTATGTTCCCCTATTTTATTATGATATTCTCTAAAATGACTAAAGGTTTATTTGTTTTACAAACAATAAGGGTGAGAATAGGAATTAGAATGGATGTTCCTATTCTTAGTGTTTGGTTAGCTAAAATTTACTTTGAAATTAAAATTGGAATGGGATTCCCCCCATTAATGGGAATTACCATTCTCCTTATAACCCTAAGGAATGAATTCTCATTTCCACAAGAATCAAGTCAACTAATTATAAATTAATCAAATATTTAAATTTCGTCATATATCATTAAAATTTATGAAATAAAATATATAAATTAATAAAAATCATTATTAAAATATTATTATAAAATTTTAAAAATATTTTAAATAAAATATTTTTAAAATAATAAATATTCTTATAATAATTTATAAAAATTATAATAACATTTTAGAAGATATTAATAAATAATTTTTTATAATAGAAGATCATAATACTAATTTTTAATATATAAAAAAATTGTAAAAATATTATATATCAATAATTTAGATTCTGATTCTGACCAAACGGTGTATTAAAATTCTCATTTCATTTTTGTTCCCCTTCATTCCGATTCCAATTGCAGAATATGAACCAAACGAGTCTTAAACTAATTAGCAGATAGGAAATCCCTGCTATGTAAAATAGCCTTGTTCAAGGGCTTTAAGGATTCAGAAGACAAAAACCTAGTGCATAGCACATCCTGATGAAGAGAGCCTTGGCATTCTTGGCACTGTGTCCACAGCTTCCCAAATAGCATCTCTAATTCTGACACTGCAGAGCACAATCAATCCATATATCTCACTAAACAGAAAATTTGTTTCAATTTACAATTTATCATGTGAGATAATAATTAAAAGCAAATCAGAAGATGCCTACCTTGAGAAACAGTTTTGCAGTATAGCTCTGCTTCCCTTCCTTTGCAGTGTGAGCAGAGAGTTCGATCTGAATTGCTGATCCAAAACAAAATTAGAAATATTAGTCTCTTTACAGGGCAGGTTAAAAATGCTAGAACCCCATAATCAAGACAAAAAAAATTCATAGCAAGAGAAAATAAAGAAGGCTCGCCATATAAATTCATGCATGAAGGCAATTGCCAAGGCAACATTATTCCAAGAGGCAAAGTACCTTTGATAAAAAGGTGAACGCATTTGCCTAAACTTTATAGGATATTGCAAGACATCCGACCAAGTTGTTAAAGATGTCAGTAAGAGAATTCAGAATGTCATCTTTATACCCGACCTCAGACAACAAAAAGAAATGACAGTTCTCTGAGTAGATAAATAGCATGGTACCGAGAACCATTGGAATTGACGGACCATACAGAACAACATCAAATATAGCATACCTTCTAATTAACATAAAAAAAATTCAGATCAGAAATCTTAAGCATCTTTGTGAGTGTTAACAAGTCCGCGGCCCTCGAGAGTGTTGACCCATGCACACACATGTGGACTTATAAATGGGGTTGAGCCCATGTAACACAAAACCAATTGGCTTGTGTTAAGGTTCAATCTACACCACTTATAAGCCCTTTATTGCTTTGCACATTTTCAATGTGGGATTCCAACATTGAGAATAAGGGCAGGGGAACCATGCTTAAGAGATCATAAAAATTTATAGCATACCTAGATTCTCACGGTGGGAGGAACCATGCTTAAGAGACCATAAATTTGAAAGAGACCTATTGGGTTCCCAAAATCTTAAAGTGGTTTCAAATGTACCCCCAAGATGATGGAAGATTTTTTGTTCATGGTATAAATTAAAAAATTGCATTTGTAGTTTTATGCAATTACTCTAGTCCTGCATTTGTAGTTTTATGCAATTACTCTGGTCCTCCAAAATTTATCATTATTTCCCCCACCCTCACTCTCACAAAGATGCTTAAGATTCCTGATCAGAGATTTTTCTATTAATTAGAATAACCACTGTAAAACAGCAGTTTAATATTTGTTTTCTAATTGCTTAAAAACTCCATGCAGCTTAAATTATGTTTTGCGCATGGATGATCAATTGCATAATGCCAATAGGATGGTAAACCTTTGTGCTGGGAAGGATTCCAAGTTCCTATACCAAGATAATTCGTATTATTTCTGTGTGGCAGTAGGAGAAAGAAGAGGGACAGGCGGAAAAAGAAGTATAATGCAAATAAAACAGACCTAATTAGCGCTTTGCAGCCAACGCAAGTGAGCTGTTTCTTAGCAAATTTCATAATGCCACCATTTGAAGGAGTGGAGATGGAAATAGATCTTGTATGACTTCCATGAAGGAGTTCCTTGCTGGCATTCTTTAAAATAGGCTCAAAAATTCTTAAAAGCGGCTGCAATGACAAAACTTTAATTAATTAGCATTGGAACAAACAAATTATTTGGCTCCATTTTCCATAAAACATACACCAAACAAACCTTGCTAATTTGATTTTCAAGGTAATATTGAGGATCTATTGGTATGTTATTTTCTAGGACGTAGATAGGATCTTCCGATCTCTCATAAGCCTGACCACAAATAGCAGATCAAATTCAATAAGCCTCAACATGATACCATGTAATTTCTTTAAGAGGAAAAGGAATAACAGAATCCCTCAGGGAAAATACCTTAGCGCCTTTTGCAGCTTTTATAATGACATACGGAACTCGATCTCCAACATTTGGAGCAGTAGCAGCATCTCTCTGTGAATCATAGGCACCAAAAAGTTTTTTTTTTATAATCTAAAACAACCAGAAGCTGGCTAAAAACGGCAGTTTGCAATCATGTTTCATAATATGTTGTGGAGCACTTGAATGAAGAGTTGTCTTTTCATCTCGTAAAATAGGGTGGTTTTCCTAACTCTCAGAATTTTGCCTTATAGGTTCACAAAACGTTATGGGTTACTTGTCTCTTTTCTTTGCTCTTGATAACTGTGAGTGAGAACTTTTCTCCCTCCATCCACTCCATCTGCTTATACTAGGTGGATACCTTCTCCACCACTTACCATCTTCTCAAATCAAACTAATTATATTTCTTGAAAAAAGAAAAGCATAGTGTAATCTGGTTCTTTGTTCATGGTTTAAGTTCTCCATAAAATATAAATCCGGCATTAGAAAACACACCAATATCAATCAAGAAAAACATGAAAATCAGCAATCTCCTGCACACTTCCAAAACCACAAGTTCACTACTTTTGAACTTTTCATGAGATTTGTTTTTCTTTTAAACTTTTAACTGTTTATTAGCACAAAAGAAAAGATGGAAATCATAGTACAAACTGAACAAGCATTTGAAGGTAACACTTATTTTATGCTCAAAAGCAATTACAGAGGAATAATATTTGCATTGAAAAAGCTGACAAATTTTAAATAATTATGGGGAATCTAACACGAGGATATTAATCTGTAATGAATCCAAGCAAGCTAGCATGTTCATAAATTAAGTCAGGTTGACTAGAGTAGAAGAGATGCAAACACTGGCAGTAGCATGATGGAGACATCCAGCTGAGACACACAGTAGCTAAACTAAGTGGAGTTGGTTAGAGATTCGTGAGAAGCAGTTGTTATTTCTCTTACTAGCTTAGCTCACAAGTGCATCAGTTAACTGATAGCTGTTAGTTACAAATGTAATCTAGCATAAAAGGAGAACATTACCTGCATTATTGAATTCCAGAATTTTTCAAAAAGTTCTCCAATTCCCTCTCAACCTTCCTTCTCAATCTCTCTCTCATTCTCTTCTTCCCCTCATTATCAATTATAATTGCCACTTTTAAAATCCTTTCTCATCAACTAAAGATCTTTCTTCAGGTTTTATCAGCTCCATTCATAACATAATCAGTTAGATAATTTGGAGTGACTGCAACTTCTAGGTCAATAGATAAATTTCACAAACTAACATTTATCCTTTTTAATTTATTAACCTTAAAAAGCCAAACAAAGGGCTCAGCCCCAGTAGATTGGAAGCATAAATGCCTCAACTTCAGGGCATGTTAATTATAGCTATAGTTGACCAGTAGGACATTAATAATTGTAAAAAGCAACTGAGGCTTCTCAAAATTTCTTACATAGCCCATATCAACTACTACATGCAAGACATAGAATAAAAACATTGGTAACAATCAAAAAGAGAAACACTATTTCAAGAAAAAAGAAACTATGATCTAAAAGAACAATATGACGTGGAAACACTTCAACAACATATTTTATACATTTGTTAAGCAATAAAGTCATTCAAGTTCAATTTATTTAGTTTTTTTTTTTTTTTTTTTGAAAAGCTAGCTACTTATATGGACAACCATATTGTATATTGAATGCAAATAACAGCAAACCAATTTTCTTTAAAAAAAAGCTACCTACTTATATGTTGAATGTAAACATCAGCAAAGTACTAACATAAACTCAAAATTTAAAACAACTGAAAAATATAATTTCAAATTCACATATTAGTTGCGCAAGCAACGAGGACAAAATTTGACTACCAGAACAATTAGTACTTCATTAAGATATTAGAGCATAAATAAATTCATTTAGACCCAAAACTTCCCAAGCCTAGCCAAGCTAATTTTAACAAACTAGAAACTGCTGAATCTCTCTTAATTAACTGCAAAATTCCAAAAGACTAAGTTATATATAACATAATTTATAGCAGTCAGGAATGTAATTGCAGCTAGTCTGCAAATTCATTTTTCCCAATTCATGAATTCACAACTGGAACATGAATTGATAATGAAATTTACAACATCTTTTTAACACTAAGGCTATCAACCAATTATTCTAAAAAATATGGACAACCTATTGCCCAATTATGACAAAGATGGAGCATCTGATTAAAAATTCACATTGCAGCACTTTCTTTAGCATTTTAACCAAGGTAGAAGAAAGAAGAAAAAATGCTACAATATGTGGACTTTTTAGAGAGACTGCATGATTCAGAAGCAAAGAGGATGATTTAAAATTATCTAGGCAAATACAGAATGACATATTATTCCTAAACTTTTGCCTGCCAAAGAAATTCAATATGAAATTTTAAAATCTCATTCTTTTGTGAATTATACATGTATGTAAATGAAGCCTAAAGAATTTTGATTTTACCCTATAAATTTATAGCAAAAAGATAAGTCTTAAGCAAATGTAAAGCAAAAAAAAATCATAAACATGAGTAATTATTTATAAAGACAATAACTAAAGAAAATTAGAACCTTCCGCATGCGTTCAGCAAGTTCAACGTGAGCTGCCTTTACTTCATAGTCATCCCCTGTCTTTGTTAGCCCCTGCAACAGAAAGTAAATTAGTACAGGTATAGTATTTGGGTTGATGACACAATTTCAGATGCTCATAAAAATCAGTTTGAGGGATAATAGCAAAAACCCAAAGACCAAGAAATGGCATCATCTCAGCAATATAAGGCCCCACCTTAGTAATAACTAAAAGTGACAAATCCATCCGATTCATGAGAAGATCAGAGATGGTATTCTTGACGTATTGAACTGCACCAGGCACATCTCTGTCAATTAAAATCTTATGAAGGCACTCAGTTACCAGATTCTTGACCAATAAACAGTTGTCTCTTCGAACTGTTTCAATGCCTGCCCATTGAAGACACATCAGCTGACAATTCTCATTTAATATACAAAAGATTGAATAATTGAAAAGTTAGAAGGTCACCTTTAGTATCCATTTTGTCAAATTTGTCTGGATTTGTCCAGAATAATCCAGCATATCTCTTCTTGCTAATCAACAAATATGGATAATAAACTTTTTCGAACTCTAGCTTGATGGGCTTCACATGAGAAAAATTCATACACAAAACCAAATAAGTTCATCAGAAAAATACAGATGAATAAATTACATAAATAATCATAAAAATTCCCAAAAAATAAAAAGAAAAAAGGTCAAAGTTATGTGGAAAAAATTATGAACTTCCAGAAAATCGCATCTAAAACCACTAATAATTGCAGGCATCTCATAAATCAAAAATCAGAATGATCACCAAACGAAAAAAAATGCATGTTAAGACTTACACTTCTTTCCTGTGTTGCCGAAATGAAAAACCTCTTCTCTATAAAACCCACCCTTAAAGAAACTAGTATTTTAAATCTAAACAAGTAATTTATTCAAAGATCCATGCTAACCAATATGCCATGATATAGCATGTAGGCTGTTCTGATAAAGATCCTATGCTAGCAATAATTGCCCAGAAAATTCATTAAATTTTGATCACAAACATGTTGGCACCCTGTCAACTCGCTCAAATCAAATCAAGTGCAAAAATGTTGAAATCAAAAAATAGCATCGTAATTTTGGGCACGTTCAATTTCACCCAAAGAAAAGGAAATAATAGGAGGAATACCAGAAAATAAAGTTCAATTCATGTTACCTTTTTTAAAAAATTACCATTATAGACAATGGAATGGGAAAAAAAAACACTATACACGAGTGAGTGATGCATGCAAGTGTGTGAGAGAGAGAGAGTGAAACAGAGAGGAGTGAAACCCAGAAATCAACTAACAGTTGAGACTTTTGCCAAATTACATTAAGAAAATACATTTATGCACTTTGTGAAATTTAACTTTGCATCAGTTGCAAAAAGCTTTTAGTGAACTGTCAGTTGAATTAATAAGCAACTGAAAATGACAAGTCATGTTTAACCATTCAATACATTTTAGTTCCATAACAATGAATCCTGGTTTGCCTAGAAATTGAATCTGCAAAAAGTTTATTCAACAACTGATTTAAAAAATCAAGAGTATGAAAAATTAACAAACTTACTTTTATGAAAGTTCCACTAATATATTCAGCAGCTTCTCTTCCTAGTTTCATCGCTTCTGCCACAGTAGCGACACCAAATTGAACCATTACAGAATCTGTGTCCCCATATATAACCTGAAATTACCACTATGATCAGGTCAAGCTACTCTGATACGGATATAAGCTTAACAGTTTGGCCTTTATTGAACTCAATCCAAATAATATAAAATATTTATGAAATACAAGACTAAATAGAACTAGAGAAGACTAACAAGTCCACATTTTCAGGAATGAAAATCATTATACTTGCAGTATAGGTTTACATATTCAAATTCCCAAATGGAGAAACTTTATAAAAACAAATCACAAAGAAATCTGTTTTATTATAGACAAAACTTATCAAAGATTAATTAAATGAATGCCAAAAGCTTGTGCATATATATTCAGAGACAACACTAAGAAGCACACTGGAAAAAGAAAAGCACAAAATGGAAGGGGGACCAGGCCCTTTTGTCAAGCAAACTAATAAATCATGCCAACTCTGGTAATTTCTCCTTCCAAAAACTCCAAGTAATAAATGTTGGGGTCGGCTTTCCAATGCCTGCACATTTTCTTAATGCGGTTAATTGTAGGGAAGGAAGAGTGAAAAGATTTGGAAACCAATGACTTGCTACTTTTAAATTGAGAGGAAGCATTCACACAGCTGGGTAAAAAACTTGGTCAACCCAAAATAATCAAAATATAAATTTCTCCAACCAAAATTTACAAAATATTATGACAACTGAAAATATCTGAACAAAGAGTAGAAATCAGGTAAGGTATTCAAGTTTGACTGCTGAACAAAGATAGCGAAGATACACTGGCCATTCTAATTTTCTGTTCAGTAGCAAAATTAAATGAGGTATCTTAAATTGGCTCCAGTAAAATTGGTTTTGCACAAGTTTATTACTCTTAGAATTTTTAAGACAATAAAATATAACTGAAACTGATTTTGAAGTCCAAATCCCTAATAAGAACCACAAATAGAAAACGCTCGCTTAAGTAAATTTTAGCTCATACATAAGTTATCCATCGCAGTCTATGTTTTCAGAACCATCATCGTCTTCATTACTTCCAGACTATGATGACGGAAACTTCTCCCAGTAAACGTTTCCACGTTTCCGTATCGAAAAACTTAAGGGAACTCCTCGGAAATGTTTCAAGGCCATTTATGCAAATATAAAAATTAGAAAACACGTTTCGTACTTGAAAACGCGTTTCCAACTCAGAAAATATATTTATTTACTATTTTCCTAAATAAGAAAGAAAACAAATTAAAAAATAATTTTACATTTTTCTTAATTAAACAAAATAATTTTTAATATTACACTATAATTTAATAGAATAAATAAAAATTTTCAAGATTTATAATTAAAAATACCCCTATACTTTTAATAGTTACACATTTCCCCCACGTTTCCGTTTCCTATATTTTTAAGAAATGTCGTTTTGCTGTATCCGTTTCCACATTTCCCCGTTTCCGTGCTACATAGCTTCCAGAAAAGGGGTATCAATTACCAAAGCAGCCTCAGAAGTTCATATGATATGAGTTCTATTCTATCTCATGGATGTCCTGTCACTACCATCCTAGGACACATGCCACTAGGATTTTAGTTCTGACAATGCTTCAAGTACTTCCACTGATCCAGGGAAGATAAAAACTATATGCATTAGTATTGCAAATAACTACCAGCAAAGGACCATAAAGTACATGTGGGCGTGTATAAAGGTGCTAGCAACACTTGTTTCTTAGCTTCGGAAAACACATGCATGCAACAGCAACAGAATTATAAAAGAGAGATGGTAACCATTATGATGCTTCAAGTTATAACCGGAGCCACAATAGCGAAACAGAACAGTAAATACCTCATGACTATTTCAAACCAACATATATCTGACATAAAATTCTGCATCATATAACTCATTTCAGTTCCAAATGGCATACCTCAGCATTATGCTCATAGCCCCCCATTACTGTAAATTTGTCTTCCACAAGTTTTTTGGTGTGTTCAATCATCTGTCGACCTTTACAAGCAACATGTTAGATCACATAGAAACTAGAAACATCAGATCGTTTCTAAAAAAGAAAGAAATAGGAAATGTTTTGAGTTAGAATAAAGAAATAGGAAATGTTTTTGAGTTAGAATACCATAGCTTGTAACACTTGACGATATCTCTATACAAGGCAATTGACCAACTGTAGCTCCTGTAAATCCATATACAGAATTTGCACTGATCTGCAACCAAAAAAGAAATCAGAGAGACATATCTACAAACCAATGAAAAATTTTTGTATCCTGGAGTACCTACAGACCAATGAGATAAAAATGCTTACCTTTAAGGCCAGTTGCCGACCATCTAGAACAGCCTTCTCCAGTGGATCCTTGGCTTCCTGAAATCAGATAAAAGCATAATAAGGAACACAGGCCTAGTATAAAAAAAAAAAAAAAAAGAGAGAGAGTAAACGGTCGGCTACAAAGGTGTAAAAAGCTACAGATTCAATAATAGCAGCCAAGCAAAATTCCTACCCAGAAAAGATTAAAAGGGATAAGAAAATTACCTTTAGATCTGCTTTTGCTCTTCTACGAGCAGTTAATAGTTCTTCAAGAATTTCAGGTAGAATTCCCTGGAAGTATATATTTAAGAAATTATAAACCTGAAGCTTCTGGAGTTTAATTCCATTCAAGCTTATATAACCAAATGTTTAAGTAATAAATCCACCTTCTGCAAATTTGATTTGACAAATGTTTCACCAGATGGAGTTTTGTTGATACATTCAGGTGGGAGGCTCAGTTTACGAACATCTTCCGGAGTCACCTTCACAAATGACAATAAAAATAAATATCTTTCACAATAGCATATAATTTACCAGCTAAAAAACAATTCTGCCTAAGGTTACAGGATATAATCACTATGCCAGCACAAGAATCAATGGTCATGATGATTACCAGAGTGCAGTAACATAGATTATAAGCCATCATTATGGAAGGATACAGAGATGCAAAATCCAGTGTTGCAATTGGCTTTTCATAGAACCCTGCATTTGCCTCCAGAACCTAACATTTGCAAGATCCAAAAAATGATTAGACATAATTCAACTCAAAAAGAAAAAAATAAGTTGCAGCTACTAACACAAGATCTAAATAAATGAGATAAGAACCAATTCATCTAAATCTTTCAAAGAGGATGGGCTATAATTAGAAACATCAATCTTAGCCTCAATATACTTGTTCATAACCAGCCTTAATATACTTGCTTAACCATTATAACTTCTAACACCCACTGCACTGTCAAGGTGGTGTGCTAAAATTGCACCCAGGTGTCCCAGGCACACAAGTTGTCTTAAGCAACACTAATGTTACAGAGGGAGGGAGGAAACCCAAAAGGAAAAGTAGTCATGACAACATTTATCTGGACTTAAGTCACACAATTCTTGATACTTCTCAGGGGGAAAAGAGAGAGACAGAGAGAGATTCAATACACTCGCAATCAATATCCTCTGTAGTAGATGCCAGAAAATGATTGTCACTATGATAAACTGATAAAAAAAACCAAGATGAAGACATTCTAGAAGTAATAAGTAATTCTTTATGAGCTAGAAAGTTTTCAAAACAAGTTGGTGTCTTTGCCTTTATGTCGGAGCTGCTAGTAGGAGTAACAATTGTAATACTTGTTCAATTAACGTCCACCTCCTCTCAGGAGGATTTGGAATTGGGAGCATTGACATAAAAAGAAAAATAAGGAGAAGACACAGATCTCACATAACCAATTGAAACAACTTTGTCAACTGCAATAAAATTCAAGCTTCCATTTATTGGCAATTCAGCATAAAGCTTCATTTTTTGCATATTTTCAAGTAAAGACATTTGCAAATCCTCAATTATAAATTGATCACCAATAACTGATTTGCAAATCCTTACTAAACCGATTTAAATTCTAGTGGAGTGATAAGTTTGGAGAATAAGAAAAATAAGTAGAAACTGCTAAGAATACTGTGGTGTCTAAGCCAGTAAATGAAGAAATGTAGATATATTAACTCACAGTGGCACCTTCATATGTTCCTTGTTCAGATCCTGCCTGTTTGACATTAGGAATAACAAGGTTCTTCTGCTTAGCCTTCCTCAAGAGTTGAGAAAGCACCTGAACAAAGAAGGTCAATATCCTATATTTTATTAGGGTGACTGAAATATCATTCAACCACTCAAGTGCAAAGTCACTTTAATAACCTTGATACTTTGCCCTCTGGAGAGGAGGAAAGACATTGGGACACCTGTAACACGAGCCATTTCTACATAGTTGTAAATGAACATTAGCTTGTCCAAGAGTCGCTGTGGGAGATAAGCATCCTGCATTTTTATCAAGACAATAAGTTCAATTGATTAGACCTGGTAATTGATCATTATTCAGGATATTGATAAACCACTAGCAGGCATTATTAGTTTCATTATATCAAGTTTGAAATCTCCAATATCAAGAGAGAATGAGTCAATGTGCATTCTCCGGTAAGATGTTTGTACATGTTATCTTTCTTTGAATTCATTTCACAAGGAAGCAATATAGCATCCGTGTAAATTTCAATGTGTAAAACACAGTTAAATCAAGAAGAGGATGTCAGAAATATGCATGACATTCCAGGTCAGGGAAAAACTGAACATAGGCTAAACCACACACCTTCAAACAATATACAGCAAGCCGCCTCCTAGTTTCTGCATTCCCATTCTGAAGATCAGATATTATTGAATGGTGCACATCTTCTTTCTGCACAAGATAAATAGTGTGACAGCAACATCAACACAAAGTATTAACTTCCCATGATAAAAAAAATAAAGACAACGAAGGTTAAATGCAAGTACAAATTCAAAAAGAGCCCAAATAGGATGTAAAGTTGAACACTCAGAGAAAAACAAAAGGTCCTGCTTCCCACTGCAATTGATGCCTTCATTGATAGTTCTAAACAAGCACTCAAGGTGCATATTCATAGAGGCACAGTAGGCAAACGATTACCAAAAGCAAACAGAGAGGATCTCACAGTATTCACAGGAGGAAAAGTAACTCGGATCTTGACTGAAATTAACAATATATAAACTACATCATAAAACAAACCCATTTTACATGTTTTGATCCTGTAACAAGAAAGATTGCTAGAACCATCTCAAACAAAATCCTAAATCTTACCTGCTCAGAGAGAAAGTGTGCTGAGACAGAATTTAAAGAGTAAGAACTTAATTTATAATCACGCTGCATGGCCTGCATAGAAGAGGAAAACAGCATAAGTAAATGAATTTTTTCTCATAAAACCAACTACATAATATCACACAAAATAAAGATGCTACTCTCACAAAACCTGAAGCAAATCAAATTGAACTCTCCCTTCAAGTGTAACTTCTTTACTTTCCCTTGTTCCATACTGTCTGTAAGGCCAAAATGATTTAAACAGACAATCTCTAAATGAAATAGAATTCCTTGATCAAAAAGTATTTTAATAATCAAGATATTATGAATTATCATGCATCAAACAACAAGAAACTGGCAGTTTGAGTGTGTCACAAGCGATTAAAAAATATAGTTTCATCAGTACATCTAAGGAAAGGACATGTATTATACATTCTAGACCTGAAGGAAAAGGCCGTTAACATAAAATTATCTGTAAAGTACTAATCATGCAATGTACTTTGGTCCACAGGAACATTAAGAACAAAAAGAGAGAGGACTGGAAATTATTTTCAAGAAGTTAAAATATGCAGTTTAGGTAAAGAATAAAAGACAAGATGATCTTGATTAAACTAGCTCCCAATATAATTCATTAATACAGCCAACACTTACCACATCAACAAATGAAAAAAAAAATGTCAAATGATTTTATGTTGGCAAGAGCATTTACACAGTATTGGAACTGAATCCCACCTAAATTTTCCTTTGCCTCATATTTTACCATGTGCATGTGGACCTCACCTACTGTGTTTGCCATGTTATCCTTTCTGCTATGAAAGGTTCATTGATGTGCACTAGTGAGTCATAATACATGCAGTAATCCATATACACATAAACAGATGGGTCACCAAGGAGGTGTTAGAGGTCAAGATCTTATAGAGAAGTACAAACAAATATATCAGTCTCTAAACTTAATGGCTTCGGCTTTTGGTTGGTCAACTAATCTTCACACAAGTCCTAAAACAAGAGCTGAGATTATAAGAGAGGAAATGCTCATTTCTCAAATTGAAGTGTTCATTTTTTTCACCATCTTTCTCTGTTAAAGCTTCTAGAACCAACGTACAAATTGCATGACCTTTAAATTTTTTTTTGTCACAATATTCCTGAGTTGTAGGACTATGACCATTGGTTTCTTATAATAAAAATTTGAACTAAACGATCATCTGCTTTTTCCTTGGCCTTTTTTCCTTCAAAAGATTTGAACTTGGCACATATGATTCTGGAGTTGTAGGATTTTTTCCCCAAGCTGAGTTCCTTATTAATCAGCCAGTATCCATTTGAAGCACAAAATTTGAGCCAAGGTCAGATTTCCAGAGTCTTGTTCTCTAGACTTTATGGTATTGTGCAGTAAGCTATTATAGTTTAAAGCCTTGTTACCATTTTATGGATTTGCCCTTTGTTTGAGAGAGGAAAACGCTGGCTTGCTCTCCCAATGTAATGTGTAAAAGCATGAAGCATGCAAGTACATACACACATGCAGAGTTTGCATATGCATAAAGGAAGAAAGAAAGAACCAGGCACCAAGGATGAGGTGATACAGAACCCTGATGTACATACCAAAATCATACAGATGCTAAGAAAAAGCTAGCAGTGGAAGCCTTGGGGCAACAACAGCAACGAACTTCCCCCAGAAGAAAAGGGTTAAGCAACATGTAGAATAAACAACAACACAAAGTTCACCTAAGTTCTATCATGAATATTACTTATAAATAGTACAGTGCATTGCAAGGGACACTGGAAGATAATGAATGAGGCTAAAGAAAGGTGTATGTAGTGATAATTTATGCAAACCTTAGCATACTATTAGTCTAGTAAGAATATCTACAAATTGCTAAAAATGAGGTGATCAGAGTCCATGCTCTCAAAAGATAAATGGCAAGAACCTCCATAATATTAGGCATATACTCAATTGGTCCTTCCTGTTTCTACTTAAATCAGATAGTCTTTGAAATTTCTGTCACTTTAATCCTTGCATTGGAAAATTGTTAAACAGAACACACAAAAATCCTTTTTTTCGCTAAGCATGTACGATATAATTAATGGTACAAGGGCACTGATTTACAAAGTTTTAATAATATTACTGAAAATGTACTAATGTGATTAAGAATTAGAAGCTCATGTATTGAAGCTAAAAAGAAAACAGCCCTCAAAAGAAAGAATCACTAAACTACAAAATAAATCTGTCAACCTTTCCCCCCAAAATCTGATAACTAGCATAGACAAGGGGAAAAAAGAAAAAGAAAAGCCCAAATCACAACAGTAGCACAATAAATTCTAGTAAACATAGCGCTACCTTGACGAAAAAGTTGTATCTTTGACCCGAACCCTGCTGTTCCTGATACGGCCTAAAACAGGAAATTCTGCTATTCCCAACGTTTCAGCTCTCTATAAACCAATGAAAAATAACATATCAGATTTAGTTATCAATACAAAAGTATATTCTAAAGAAGAATAAAAAGAACTTATAACCACAAAATGAAAACTAAAACAAAATTTCATCTAGAAAACAAAATAACCCTTAAAGGAAAAGGCTATAGCATAAAATAGAATAAACAAAAGAACCTTAAAAGGAAAAGGCTATAGCATAAAATATAATAAGTTTCCACTAAGAAAAATGCACAAGAGACAAAGGAAATATCTAATTACCTCAATGAGATATGGCAAGTCAAATTTGCAGATATTATATCCAATTATAATATCTGGGTCCACTGCACGGATAAAATCCTGCATCGAAAACCTCCTTACTATGCAATACAAATCTCCATTCTATGAAAAAATTAATAAGAGTATTTATGCAGCAGGTGTGATCATAACATTGATCAAAAATGACCCATCATCTGACATTACAATTAAGATACCACAGTGCAAGAGTTATGATGTAAGCACGTCGAGAGATATTCACAGGAGGTAATCACCTGACATTATACTTTAGCTACCACAATGGTACAGGGATGTAAGCACTAAAAAAAGAGATTATTATAGAAGATAACCTTAACAGAGTGTGCCATTCAGTTCAAATTGCCATCTAACGCAAGAAATCATTGATTTTTATGCAATCATAAGCCAGGTGTTAGAAATATGCAGTTTCCATTAGAGAATTAAGAGATGCAGAATCTTTTCTAAAACTGCTTTAAATGCCAAATGAAGCAGTGAACTGCCAGTTATATTATTTTGATATCTATGCTTACAGATGTCAAGTTTGGCTTGAAAATTTTCACATTGTAATATTGGGTTGGTCCAAAACCATCTCAAACAGCCAACCCTGACTGCACATACCTCCAGGTAAAAGTATTTAGACATGAGAAAGAGTCAGCATAACAGATTATTGAATGTGAATTAGAGACTACATCTTTCCCAACAATTTGTTGGGTGTTTGACTAAAAGATACCAAAAGAAAGGGAAAAAAATTCATTATTTACTATCAGCATACAGAATTTAAGAACTTTAACAGTTAATCTTCCATGCAAAAAGCAATTTGTTACAAACAGCCATCATCACCATCACAAAAAGTTAATTAAAGTGAAAAACATCATTTCCAGAAAATAGTAATTAGCACTTGCATTTCACACTCAAAAAATTATTCCATAGCCTTTCAATAAATGCAGAAAACAATGACACCTATATCTATCTGGATTGAAGATAATCCTTAAAATGGTTGTCAATACCTACTATTTAACTAGATACATGAGATCATAAGCTAATACAAACTAGATTCATTAAGAAAAATGAGGAAGAAGAAATTATTAAATCTGTACTATGTTCAATAGACATTTAGAATTCTAGATAATTAAATTCGGCTTCAATGTTTTTTTTTTAGAACAGGTAATCCATTAACAAAGTTTTATGTTTTTCATATACAAAAGGAGCTAACAGAACATACAGGCCAATTCTCTCCAAATTTAACATGCTATAGCAATAGTAGGTATTAAAATTATGAATTTTAGAAAATCACTCGTATTAGTCATCAAATAACAACATGCAGCAAAAAAGAAAATAAACAGCAATCTTAATACCCTCCAAGCCACTAGGACCTCTCTCTCTGTATCAAATGACATCACATCCACACCGACAATTGGAGAGCAAGAATTCAAAGTCATAACATTACGAAAAAGTGGCTGATCCTCTCCCTGCAAAGTAACTAGGTTGGCCACCTATAATGAAAAAACATTTTGTTTTTAGCAACAGGGGAAATGAATAGCTATAATCTATCAATATCAAGTTGAGACTAAGAGTAAACCTGAATAACAGGATCATGGGTAGGCTCAGGAAAATGACCTTTACGCCCAGCACACTCAATATCAAAACTCAATATGCGAAATGGGGCCATTTTTGAGAATTCCCCTTCTGTAACATGGCTGATCAGTTCTGAATACCTGAGAACAGTGGTTAAGGAATTTATCTTGAAAAGTACAAATTGTAATGATAGAATTTGAAAATTTCTCTCAAGTAGACATAGTGATGTCACATGCAAAAGGATACAAGCAATCAAACTCCAATTGACAATAGGACAAATTCTTTGATGTTTTCTTATATTTTCCAGCAGGCACTTCAATCCAATTCCCACCAACAACATTGCAATCAATCATGAAGCGAAGGGCAAAGAGAACATTGCTTTCGTAAGTCATGAAGCTCTTCATACCAAGGCCATCAATGTGTATGCCTTTGTCAAGAATGCCTGCAAATGATTGTGAATGGTTGAGGTACTCATCATTAAAAGCAGTATTTAAAATTCAATATTTTTATAAGCAATGTAAGTCAATCTCTACACAAAATTTCAATATGTTTACCACGACAGCTGGCGACCATTGTTGGCAATGCAACTACAATCTTTAGAAAAGGATGTGATTGCTGCAGCTGATAATACATAATGCTCCTTTTCTGAACCACTTGTATCCTCTGAATAAATTTTGGAACTTTACTGCTTCTATTTACCTCTTTCATCCTCCCCTTAAACACCATGAACAAAGATGACAGTTGAGATAATTATCACAAACTTAGTTTGATAATACATACAAAAAAAAAAAAAAGGATATTTTTATATGTGCAAATTTTAGCGTAATATTAGTAAATATATAGGATAAAAATGTGGTAGAACCTCAATACCTCAAGATTCTGTTGAAAAGCAGAAATGTCATCAGGACCCATTCCGGAAGGGCAGCTTATATAAAAATATGGCTCAAATCCATGAACGTTGCAGCATACACTATGTCCTAACAGAAACAACCAATAAACGAAAACATCAATGCCAACAAGACAACGTGTAATTTGAAAATTACAAACTAATTCAACATATTTGTCAGATATATACTGAATCTTGAGTTGAGTTGAGGAGGTAAACACCAATCCAAGGTTTAAGTTGTTTCCTTTTTATTTTCTAATTCTGATAATAGAAATGACTGAACTTCAATGGATTAAAAAGATCTGAATAATCAGCAAGACCTAACTAACCTTCCTTTGTAACACCAAAAATTCTGATAATAGCAGCAGGACCAGACCTATCCGGCAAAAGGTCCCTATTACTTTCTCCAATCACATAATCAATCTCTAATTGCTGAAATACTGAACACAAGCAGACAAACAAACGAAAAATCGATCAAATTTTATGAAAACAAAAGAAAAAACAATTTGTCATAATTGGGGGAAAAATCAAAGCTGCTGCTACTACTCACTGATGCTTTGCGATTGTGACAGGTAGGCATGAGAGAGGGGTGGGCGAGCCCACTTGGATAAGCGAGAAGCGAGAGCCTCGTGCTTCTCGGCGTCGCGAAGAATGAGATACTCTTCGTCTTCGGCAATGAGGGTTTCGTCAAGGAAGACATCCTCATCTACGAATTCTTCACCTGCTGCTGCTGCTGTTGGTATGGTTGCTTGATGCTTCGCTGCTGGTGGCGGTTGTGACGGTTGTGGCGTCGGCGGTGGCCGCTTCTTTGTGTTCGCGTTTCGATTCATGGATGTCGTTTTTGGCGGGATTTCTTGTTCGCTTGTACTGAGAAAGAGTGGCCAAGTTCTGAGGGAGAAAAGGAGGGAAAGTAATTATAACATAGGGACAGGTTAATTTACCTTACTATCCTCATAAATTATTCTTCCGTATACTCCTTAATTTGTTTAATTTTATCAAAATAAAGGATTAAACTGTACATTTGTTTATAAAATAGAAGGACTAAACTATATATTTTTATAAAATAAAGGGACTCAAGTTTTTTTAATATAATATATTTACCATAACCCTTTTAGTAGAACCGAGCGATAAAAAAAAGTTAATTTTCAAATAAGATGGAGAAACTATAAATTCGGTTAAATCTTATGGTAGGAAATATAATTTTCTCAATATAAACTTAATTTAGGGATAAGTATAATTTTGGTCCCTACAGTTTTACCTTTTGGTAAAAATAGTTTTGTGGTTTATTTTATTTTTAAGTATCATATGTTTTACATTTTTTTACACTTTAGTACTAATCTAACAAATATTGTTTAAAATTTATGTTTTAATGTAAAAATAATAAGCATTTCAACGCTAAAATCATATAATGAGTAATATATTAGAAACCTAACTACAATAAACTCACAAAAAAATAATTTTAGATGTATTTTTAGTTTAATTATGCATAAAAATAAATGATTTTTAAAATAAATTTATAATATTTTTAAAAATAACCAATTGGTTAAATTGATCATAAATCATATATATATACAATATTTTTAAAAATAATCAATTAGTTAGATTGATCGTAAATCATATATAGAATAAATTTATCATTTAAATTTAATACTATATTAATTTTTCTTATAAAATAATGATGATATAAGTTGGAAGGATACTAAAGTGTAGAAAATTGTGAAACACATGGTACTTAAAAACCAAAAAAAATCTCAAGACTAGTTTTGTCAAAAGGCAAAACCGCATGGACCAAAATTGTACTTAACCCTTAAATTTATTATTAACTTATTTTTTGTATAAACAAATTTCAAAAAATTTTATAAAATTAGATTTAATTTAATATATTTTATTTAATTCATTTCAAACTTCAACTTATTAAATCTATAAAATTACTTTTATATTAGGATAAAAGTAGTTTGGTTGTAAATTTGAATTTAAATCAAAATTTCCATTTAATAATTATGTAAATTATATTGATTGATAAAAAGTTGAATCAAATCAACAATGATTTTTTCAGAAAAAATAATATCATTAAGAAAGAAGAGGATTACCTTAATTACACTAAAAGCATCGGGCGCACCTCCCCAAACGTACAATATCTTCTTGTAAACTAAGCACCCACTGACTCATATTATAAGCAACTTTATTAGCATTTAGAGGGATAAAACAAAAAGAAATAAAAGAAAATTTGTTTGACAACTGAATAATATCCTTATAAATTAAACTGATAGGAATAGAACTAAAAGAGAGCTGATGAATATAGGATATAACTATTGCACAACCAAATTCCATTTCTAAACATCAGAAGGTTGGTTCTAACATAACTTAGATCTCAAACATCACAGCCTAAGCCTCATAAATTAAACAAAAAGAAATAAAAGAAAAATTGTTTGACAACTGATAATATCCTTATAAATTAGATTGATAAGAGCAGAACCAAAAGAGAGTTAATGAATATAGAATATAACTATTGCACAGTCAAATTCCATTTCTAAACATCAAACGGCAGCTTCTAATGCAACTTTGATCTCAAACAACATAGCCTCAGCCTCCATCTCAACAACTTCCCCTCCATATATATGCTAATGGCAGTAGATAAAAAAAATGCGGCCTATCATGAGCTGATGTGGCACATTAGCCATTGACTAAGCTGACATGTCTTTATAATGATTTTATTATGGTAGTTCTTTTCTATCGCATTGTGATCATACAAGTTAAAGATAACTGAAAATATACCTCTGCCATGCATTAAATACAGCTAAAAGCAGTCTAATACCTAACAGACACATACCATAGTAAGGTTCTCCATGTGTAGTAAAGTTCTACTATAGCAACTTGTCCTACCACCTGCTACAAACAGACACTTTACCACCCCATACCCTTTTCTCAAGTTATAAAAGGTGATTACATCTTTTCTCTTCTTTCTTTTTATTCTTTTTCTTCTCTTCTTTCTCAACTCGGAGGGCAATAACTCTGAAAGAGAACATTCTTCTTCCTAAATTATTCTTTTATTTGTTCATACTCAATTTATGTTGTTCATATATAATCTTCAATCTCAGCTCCTTATTCTGGAAAAAAAAACCATTATGACTTAAGCGTCGGAGGGGTTTTGGGGCGTCCCAAACCCTTAGCTCACCTTATTTTTCATCCTTACAGGATTCCAAAGTCCTAGCTGGAGCTAAGACAATTTGGAAACCATTAAAATGGCACCGTCTGTGGGGATGAGGCCATGTCCTTACCCAAGCCCCTTGTCTAAGAGCTTTGATAGTGCACCCAACATCCCAAATTAGTTAGGAGATGAGGGGCTTGAGTCCTTATAAGCTCAAGTCTCCTTTCTCCTTGGTGAGCTGCCTTTTCCCTTAAAGGACAAAACCATGCAGTCTGTAGGATCCCCAAGCCAAAGCAGACAATACCTTGTGAGTAGGCCTACCATGTGATAGGATTTAGGCAGGACATCATCAGCCATCAACCAGCAGAGGCCATAATTTATCCTTGGTGGTCTCTGATAGCTGCTCCAAAACCAGCCTTTCCAATATGAGAGTTGATCAAAGCATCAAAGTTTAACTTACACTTGGAAGGAGCTGAAGGACACCGAGAGCTCCCTCAACTTGAATTAACTTCAAAGTGAGATCAGGCTGAGTTTTGCATAAATGAAAATTATAAAGCTGAATTCAAGCTAGGGAACTAATTAAATGAGTAGGAATTAAGCATGCACCAGAATAACCTAATTATGAACATTCCAAATGTTCCATAAAATTTGAGCCATTAACTCCACTTGTTATTAAATCGAGACAACAGAAAAATAAACTAGTGAAGAATGAATGTCTATGGGAATATATCTTATTAGATTGCCAAGGATGACACTAACCAAACACTTCTCGTCCCAGAACAATGCATAAAAATATGAACAAAAGATTCATCTAGCACTCTACAAAACAAATATTGATTGATAATGGGAACCCCTCGATGAATTAAAAAATTAGCATAAGACTAAACATCATTAAGCAATCACCTAAGAAAAATACAAATCATTAGAGCAATTATAAGAGACCAAAGTTTTTTCCAAACTATACCACCACCAGTTACAAAGGAAACATAAGCATTTTTTGAGTCCAAAAGTGTTTTGACAAAGTAATAAATGGACTTCACATAATATTGCTCATTTTTAGAATGCATCCAAAACAGGCCATCAAGTGGCAAATAGGAACTTAGAGGATAGCCTCAACTTAAAAGGAAGAAAAACTTCTTTAAGCAACAAAACCTTCTAACACCTTTGATCTCTATCCATAAGCTCATTGATAGTAGCTTGTAAGGAAAGAATTTTAGGAATTAATGGTTTGTGATTATTTAAATCAGAAATCCAATTGTCATACTAGATTCTGATTGAGTGACCATCGCCTACTTTCCAAACATCAACCAGTTGATAAAAGATGAATAACTTTACATAGGCTCCGACCTTAACCTGAAGAAAAGTTATTTTGGGGAAGTACTTTGCTTTCAAAACCTATGAGCATAAAGAGGACTCATTATAAAGCAATCTTTAACCTTATTTAGCTAATAAAGCTATATTAAAATAGTATAAGTTACAAAAACCCATGCCACCCACAAGCTTAGACTTCGTCATGTGCTTTCACTTAACCCAATGGATACTACAACATTGTTTAGACTTGGTCCACCAAAAATCACGAATTAGAGACTACATTTCTAAGCAAAAGAATTGAGGGATATCGAAATAACTCAACATAAATTGGTATTTCCTGAACCATCAACTTAATTAGAACTTCCTTTATAATAGTCAATAATAACTTGGACTTTCATGCCCTTTAATTTCTTCCATATCCGCTCATTAAGAGAATTAAAAACAACGTTCTTAGATTTGCTAGATAAAGTAGGCAATCTCAAATACATTGAATGCCTATTAACAAGCTTAACACCAATCAAATCACAAATAACATAGCACTTTTAAGTGAGCGCTTGACTGTTGAAAGAAATTTTAAATTTGTCAGAAGTAATAAACTATCATATATCATTCTTATAAATCTACATAATAGACTTAAGAAGTTAACATACTAGCGAAGTAGCTCTACTAAACAAAAGATTATCATCTGTAAAAGAAAATGAGATATTCCCAACCCCCCATGACTAGCCTGAATCGAGTGATGAATGCAATTTAGTTATATGAATTGAGTTGAATTTTAATAAATTTTATGTGAATTTTATAAGTTTACATTGATTGATTTTAAGGGTTTTAAGTTTAGATAGATAGAATTTTAGGTTTAAAAATCATCGATTAAATTTTCATGATTTTGGTTTAATTATTGGTTAATATAAATTTTTGTTCTAATTTTAATTATCACTTTTCTGTAGGTGATTTAAATTAAATATTTCACTATCTAAGTTCAATAATCAAGCATGACCATGATATGGGCATGTTATGGGCCATGTCCCTCACCGTGCTTTTGTTGAATCATAAGCACAATAATGTCTCTAGTCGTTTCTGTGAGGATTGAAGACTTTAGGATTTGCAAGCATAACATGAAGTATGACCATGTCACATTCTGAGTAAATTTTTTTTTTCAAGCATAGGCATATCCAAGTCATGTAAAATAGGACAATGTTTAGCAAGGTTTGAGTCAAGGTCGTGTCATAGGCCACGTCGAATGGGAAAAACGTTCAATTTGGATTTCAATTGAGCATTTGTGCGAGATAAAGACCTTATTTTATAATGCCTATATAAAAAAGGGCATTAAAAGTTTTTAGGGGTTGTTGAAAATTGTCGCAAAAGGAGATCACATAAGGAATTTAATTATTCACAAGACTTGAAGACTAAAGACATTTCATAATAAGTTTTTCTGCTCTTCTTCTCATCTTATCTATTGTATTCATATTTTGGACCTTTGAGGTATTCAAACAATTAATTATGAGTAATTAAACAATTTAGGATTTGGATTTGTGTAACTAGATTAACACTTATTGGGTTTCTATTTCTATTTAATAAATTCATTTTCAGTCAATTTTATGAGTTGATGTAATTGTTCTTATGTTTAATTTTATGTCTGATTGAATGCATGTTTATGGGTAATTTATTGACAATGAGAATTGCATAAATCTTTAGCTCATAAACTTATAAAACTTAGGAACCTCGATCATAAGAGCAGTCAAATCCTTCAAGGAGCAAATGAATTACTAAAGAACTTAATGAACCCTAACTAATTGATTGGCCATGAGAATAGGCGATAATTAGTTTTGATATGCTTGAATGTTCTCAAGAGAGGCTTTTGGTAATTTAAAGTAATCTACCCTTGACCGCGATCAATGAATTGATATATGAAATAATCCCATAATTCAAGGGTTGACAAGTGAAGCAAATCTAAGCTCTAGTCTCTTATCATTGATTAGTCTAAGTTAATTATATCATATTTAATTAACTAAATTGTTTACTTCAATAATTAGTTAGGGTCATCATTTTTAATTCAATTTTGTTAGCTAGAGGAAGCATAATCATAGTTAGTAATTAGTATTCTTTTCCTTGTGGGAATAATAACTCTTTCTTATCACTTTACTACTTATAACGATCTATACACTTGCAGAGTTGTGTTAACAAGGTTTTAGTGTTGTTGCCAAGAAATCGACATACTAATATTAACATATTTTCTATTTCCATTAGACTAGCATTTTATTTTTATTTATGTTTAATTTGTTTTACTTTTTGCTTTAAGTACTTGTTTTAGTTTATGCTAATTAGATCACGATACCCTAATTTAGAAAAAGTTAACCTTTAAATAGAAAGAATATGCAAGAAGAACAAGAAGGAAAAAAGAGAAAGAGACATTGGAGTCCAAGTAGTTCAGTGATCTCAAGCTAAAGCCTTAGAGGAGTACGGAGTACCTGATCCTTTGGGAAGCCAAACTTGTATTGTGAAGCCAATGAACGAGGCTAATAACTTTAAGATTAAATTGGAATTTATTCAGATAGTTTTACAATATCAATTTAGTGGACTACCAAGCGAGAATCCAAATGCACACATTGCCACTTCCTTGGATACTTATAATACTTTCAAGATGAACAGGGTGAGTACAGATGTAATTTGCCTCAAATTATTCCCATTCTCTTTAAGGGACAAGGCAAAGTTGTGGTTAAGTTCCTTAGTACCAAACTTAATTACTTCATAGGACTCACTTTCTAAGGCCTTTTTTACTAAGTACTACCCATATAAAAAGACAGCAAAATATCACCAAAAGATTGTGAAATTTAAACAACAGATTGGAGAATCTTTATATGAGGCATGTGAGTGGTTTAAACATTTACAGAGGCATTATCCCCATCATTATATCCCAGATCGGTTATTGATGCAGACCTTCTATTAAGGTTTATTTAAATACATGCAAATCACTATCGATGTTACTGCTCAAGGATCTTTTATGAGCAAGACACTAGATGATGTATATTCACTCTTTGAGAAAATGACATCAAACAACTACCAATGGTATGGAGAAAGGAACCAACTTAGGAGAGCAACAGGTGTCTATGAAGTTAATGTGTTGAGTTTAATTAACATTAAACTTGCTTCACTCATATAGAAGCTAGAGAAGCTGAATTTAGTAGGTTTTCCATCATAGGTGCTTTTTTGTGAAATATGTAAAGGTGGGCATTCCACCATCGAGTTCCAATAAGGTGACATTTTTCCTTAAGGTTGTTCTATTTAGCAACTAAACGCTTTAAATAATTTTAATGGCATGCCTCAAGGGAACCCATATTCTAACGCATATAACCCAGGGTGGAGAAACCACCCAAATTTCTTGTAGTCTAACCAAAAAGGAAATTCAAGTTCAAATTAAGGGTATAAAGCTCCTCATTTATTCAGTTTTTATCAAAATAATGCTTATCCTTGATCAAAAAAATAAAATGAATCTCAAAGCAATGCTAGAGAATCATTCAAGCACGAACTAAGAAAAATGAGCAACAATATGAGACACTCTAACAACTCACTTTGAAATTAGATCAGTTAGCAACCCATAACAAAATGCTAGAGAATCATATTACTTCACAAGCTAGCTCCTCTAACTTTATGAGATGGGTAAACTTCTAAATCAACTTAAAAATCTAAGGGAGCAAGTGAAAGTAATAATATTAAAGAGCGGGAAGTAGTTGCCTGAGGTGGAAGTCAAGACTAAGTGTACAGAGGTGGAACATGATGATTCCAGTAAGAAAGTAAAAGGATGGGAAAATAAGACAAAGGAATCAAAAGGAATGCCTAAAGAGACTAAAGTACCCTGCTTACCTTTCCCACAAAGGTTAGATAATGCAATATTGGACAAATAGTTTCACAAGGTTATTGAAGTACTCAAGAAATTGGACATCACCATCCTTTTTTAAAGGCAGTCACTCAAATGCCAAAGTATATAAAGTGCCTTAAGGATATCATCACGAAAAAAAAAAGAAATAGGAAGACTTCAAGATAATAACAAAAAACAAGGAATATAGTGCAATCATCTGAAATAAGCTTGCCCTGAAGCTTAAGGATTGAGGTAGTATCACTATACTTTGCATAATTGGGAAATTAGTTATTGGAAAGGCTCTCTATGATTTAAGGGCTAGTGTAATTTTAATGCCTCTTTCTTTGTGCAGGAAATTGAATATAGGCAACCCTTAACCTACCACGATCTCTACAGTTTATTGATAGGTCTGTGATTTATCTAGTTGGGATATTGGAAGATGTGCCAGTCAAGTTTGGGCAATTCTTTATGCTCGATAATTTTGTGATCCTAGAGATGGAAGAAAACCTTTATATCCTTCGTCATCCTAGGATGTTCTTTCATAGCTATAGATGGAGCTGTCATGAACATCAAGAGAGGAAAAATAAAGCTTGAAGTTGGGAAAGATATAGTAGAGTTTGATATCTTCAAGATGGTAAAGAACCCCCCAATGGTGAACTTATACTTTCAAGCAAATGTGGTCCAAAATTGTGTAGGAGAAGTCTCTAGAAAATGATATCCAAAAGATCCACTTGAGCATGTTTGGTTTGTAAAGTAGAAGCAAATGGTGACAATTATAAAGTGGTGACTTATGCCAATGCCTTGAATGCAAATCTTATGGTATGAACCCTTAACTTATGTTATTAGTCGAGTGTGTTCCTTGAGGGAAGAAGATGCACCAAAGGTAGAACTTAAACAACTCCCTCCTAATTTAAGGTACGCTTTTCTGGGATCCAACTCTACTTATCCTATTATTGTTAATGCACATGTGAATGATGAATAAATGGATAAGTTGTTTAGAATAGTTAGGATCACAGAAAAATTATAGTGTACACCATTAATGACTTGAAAAGGATTAGCCCTTCCTTTTGCATGCAAAGGATTCATTTAGAGGAAGGTCATAAACTTTCTATTGAGAGTCAAAAAAGACTAAACCCTAACGTGAAAGAGGTAGTTAAGAAAGAAATAATGAAGTTGCTTGATACTGGAATCATCTATCCAATTTTGAATAATAATTGGGTTAGCCTAATTCATATGGTCCTAAAGAAAGAGGGATGACAATAGTGAAGAATGAGCATAACGAATTAATACCCACTAGAACAGTCATAGGGTGGAGGATATATATAGACTATAGGAAGATAAATAACTACTAGATTAGACTATTTCCCTCTTCCATTCATTGATTAGTTCCGAGAGAGGCGACTAAAACACTCATTTTTTTATTACTTAGATGGATATTCAAGATTTTTCAAATTCTTATTCACCTTGAGGACTAAGAGAATATCACTTTCACTTGTCCCTATGGAACATATACATATAGGTGAATCTCATTCGAGCTTTGCAATGCCCCTGAAACCTTTCAAACGTGCATGATTGCCATATTTTCATATTCCATAGAGACTATTATAAAAGTGTTCATGGATAATTTTTAGTTTATGGGTCTTTTTTTTTATGATAATTTAAATAACCTATCTAAAGTTTTTAAGAGATGTGAGGAAGCTAACTTGGTTTTAAATTGAAAAAAGTGTCATTTTATGAAACTAGAGGAGTGGTGCTATGTCACTTGGTATTTGAAAAAAGCATCGAGGTTGACAAGGTTAAAATTGAAGTTATTAAAAAGTGAAAAAAGCATTGAGGTTAACAAGGTTAAAATTAAAGTTATTAAAAAGCTTCCACCACCCAACTGAATAAAAGGGTTTGAAACTTTTTGGGACATGCATGCATTTATAAATGATTTATTAAAGATTTTTCTAAGATAGCTAAACCCCTCATTAATCTTTTATCTAAAGATATTCTATATGTTTTTTACAAGAATTGTCTTGATGCTTTTTGTATATTGAAGAAGGCCTTGATTTCTGGACCAATTTTGCAACCTCTTAAGTGGAGCCTCCCTTTTGAACATTGGAAGGCGAAATGAAATGCCTTTCCACGATATATTAGAGATTAATATTTTTTATGTCTGGGCATTAGATTTTATGGGTCCATTCCTGAACTCTTATAGGAACAAGTACATTCTAGCGAGAGTGGACTATGTGTCAAAATGGGTTAAAGCTATTACATATCCAATAAATGATGTTAGAGTGATGACTAAGTTTGTCCACAATAACATATTTTTGCGGTTTAGAACACCTAAAGCAATAAGTGATTGTGGTTTACGTTTTTGTAATCACAAATTCGAGAACTTATTAAAGAAATATAAAGTCACCCACAAGGTTATAACTCCATACCACCCTCAGACAAGTGGCTAAGTGGAAATATCTAATAGAGAACTCAAGAGTATACTTGACAAGACAGTTAGTGTTTCAAAGAAAGATCGGTCTCTCAAAATTGATGATGCTGATGCAAACCAAACAAACACCAACCATGTTGATAAGCATGATGCTCTACTCAAGTATGATGGTCCAATGACTAGAACTCGCATGAAGAAGTTCAAGGATGCTTTAGGAGTGTTCGTGAAGCAAGAGATAAAGCTTGAGGTGATGAATCAAAGCACAAATGCAAATGGAGCTCAGTTGAGTATATTTGGACAAAGTTTGAAAAAAGGGCAAAATTGTCACTTTTACACCTTATTATCATATTTTGACCCTCAAAATGAAGAATTCATGTCAAACTATTCAAGTGGAGCGATTTTCATTCAAAATGCATAAAGTGCAATTTTGAAGATTTTGGAAGGTTCTAGAAAATGCTAAGG
>CATIWM010159408.1:0-10410 GCA_949671775.1 Mallotus repandus | reverse complement strand
TTGAATGGCGTTCCAATCATCTCTTGGAATTTCAGTAATCACACCATTAATTGTAGCTTTGGGTGATTCCCAACCTTTTCAAACAATGTCCCAAAGTTTAATAGAGTTACAATCAAGATAGAGCTCCATTTTGAACTTCTAATGAGGATAATCACTACCATTAAAGAATGGTCTAAGAGAAGAGATGTTTTCAGTCCCTATGATCTTGTATTCTAGCAATGAAGTCCTAGAATTCAAGCTTTGATACTAAATGAAAATGCCCTAGAGGGGGGTGAATAGGGCTATCGAACAAAAATCAAAACTTAAAAAACAAATAAGCAAAAATGAAAGAATGTTGAGAAAGAAGAATGATGAACACAAGTATTTAAGGAGTTCAGATTCTTAACAATCCTACGTCTCCACCTAACTTATCCCCAAGTGAGGATTTTGAATCACCATAATCTATTCCCTTAGATTGATTTTTACAACTTGAGTTTTAAGCTCAACTCAAACCTTACAACTTGAGTTTTCAAGGCTCACTCAAAAACCGATTCATAAGTGTTTTGAAGGCTTACACTAAAACTAAATTCCCAAATGTTTTAATGGCTAAAAACTTAAACCAATTCCTTTAGAATAGAACCTCACTTCCCTTTTCTTTAACCCTAGAAAATAGAAGAATAAGAATTTCTATTCTAACACTCACCAAACTCTCACAAGAGTTTATCAAATACAAGAATGAATTAAAGAGAATTTTGAGCTTTAATTGAATGCTCGAGAATGTATAAATGAAAAATAAGTTTCTTAACCTCTAAATGATCTTCAGAGGTTGTATATATAGTTGAGTAATTCAATTATAGTTGTTAGAAATAATAATTTTATTTTCAACAAATTCAAACTTCATTTGGATGAAATTTGGACTTTTAGCCTGCAAAAACACTGGTCCCGGTCGTGATAACCCTAATCCCGGTCGGGATATTCAAAAATATGTCTATTATAGCCGTTATGTTTAAAGACAACCTTGATCCTGGTCATGACTGACCTGATCCCGGTTAAGATCACACTTGTTCTGGTTGGGACATTGGCCCGGGATATGTTCTGGATAAATTCTTCAATTTGATGCAATTTTTATCCCGGTCGGGACTTGCATGGTCCCGGTCGGGATCATGACTTTTTGACATTGAAGAAGGTCGAAAAAGCCTTAGTTTTCTTCATGAAAGTTTTAGGTATTTGTATTATATTTCTATATCACTTTGAATCACTTCAATTGGACATCATTTGCTTAAGATATTGTTGAAATACTAAGAGCTTCTCATATTGAAATAAAAACTGCATATACAGATTTTAACTGATGATTTCCAGACCCAAGATAAATTTAGAAAGCTCGTGATGTCTACTTCAAATGTTAAGAAGACAACTTTCTCATTTAAAAAGTCTAAGACTTCCAAAATCTTCCTGGAATCCTGAAGGTCGATTTAGCCCAAAAGCATGCTTAGCTTCATTTTGATTTCCATTATAGTCCTAGCTTATACACACTTAAACAAACGTGTTAAATGATAAAAATCAAGTTTGTTAAGATTTAAATCAAGATTGATTATTGTTAAGGTCAACAAAGATAAATGAGAATTAATACAAAATACAACCCTTAACACCCCCCTGTAAGCCTAGGATTATCACATAGGGGAAGATGAGTGCACAATGTCTAAAACCAATTGATGGACAGTGGTTTGGTAAAAAGATCAGCGAGTTGGTCTTGGGTAGATAGAAACTGAACCTGAAGTGAACCATTGGCAACTTGCTCACGTATAAAATGAAAGTCTAGCTCAATGTGCTTAGTGCGAGCATGAAAAATTGGACTAGAAGTGAGGTAGATAGCACCAATTTTGTCACAATATACCACTGCTTTAGAACATGGAAAACCAAGTTCTCAAAGTAGAGATCTCAGCCAAATTAATTCAGCAGTGGCATATGCAATAGCTTTATATTCGCTTTCAATAGAGGAGCAAGCAACTGTTGGTTGCTTCTTAGCCATCCATGAGATAAGAGATTGACCAAGAAAGATGCCATACCCACTTGTGGAACGGTGATCATCAATGTCCCCTCCCTAATCATTATTAGTGTAACAAAAAAGTTCAAGGGAAGAGTTACAAGAGAAGAAAAGACCTTTTGTTTTTGTGCCTTGGAGGTACCGTAACAATCTCTTTAATGCTGCCCAATGTTCATGACTAGGGGAATTCATAAATTAACAAAGCTTATTCACACTATAAGCTATATCAGGTAGAGTGATAGTAATATATTGTAAAGCCCCAATATATTTTCGATAATCCTCTGCTTGAGAAATGTGAGAGCCATGATTTTTGGTGAGAGGTGGCTTAGTTGCAATAGGTGTGAGTTATGGATTTGAGTCAACCATACTCGTGCGAGTTAGAAGGTCACAAATGTATTTATGCTGCGAGACTAGAATACCATTAGATTGCCGATGCACTTCCAAGCCGAGGAAATAATGCAGATCTCCAAGGTCTTTAATCAGAAATTCTTATTTGAGTTAATTAATCATATCACTGACAAGTGCAAGATTTGATCCTGTGATAATTAAATCGTCAACATAAACTAGAAGAAAAATAACATCAGTCCCCTGTCAAAAAATAAACAGTGAGTGATCACTTTTAGAAGCCACAAAATTTAACTTCAGTAAATAAGAGCTAAGTCTGTGAAACCATACCCGTGGCGCCTGCTTCAAACCATATAATGACAGCTTACATATATAATCAGGATGTGATGAATCTATAAAACCAGGAGGTTGTGCCATGAAAATTGTTTCTAAAAGATTGCCATGGAGAAAAGCATTTGACACATCTATTTGATGAATAGGCCAGCTCTTCATTGTTGCAAGTGCCAAAACTGTTCAGATAGTGGTTGCTTTAATTACAGGACTGAATGTGTTCTTGTAGTCTAGGTCAAATTGTTGAGTGAATCCCTGAGCCACTAATCGCGCCTTATACCGTTCAACACTACCATCAGACTTCCTTTTAAGTCGGTATATCCACTTGCAACCTATAATGTTAGCCTTAGCAGGTTTTGGAACAAAAATCCATGTAGAGTTAGCAAGAAGTGCATTAATTTCTTCAGACATAGCATTATTCCATATTGTATATTTGGAGGCTTGGTTGAAGGTATGAGGCTCAATATGGAGGAAGTTGTGTTTAGAAGGTTCGGTAATGGCTATATGTGCAAGGCGTTTTTAAACGATTGAGGGTCGCAATTGCATGGAGTGTGTTCAGGTTTGTTGGTTAGAAGGATTAGCATAATTGCTCAGATCAACAACTAAATTTAATCCGGATGAAGTGGTCGAGGGTGAAGTTGATGTAGAGCCAGATTGGTGTAAAATTTAGGCTCAAGTAGTGTTAGGTGTAGAAAAAAAATGAAAGAGAAAGAGATGGATTGGGATATGAGTTAGGTGATAAGGGAGAAATGGGTGAGGATTTAGCTAAATTATTTAAGGATAAAGAAGAATTAGACATACCTGTTGATAAAGCACCGACAAATGATGGTGTTGTTACTGTTAACCATGGATGAAGTTGAGGTGGTGGACTTGAAGTGGAACACGAAATAATTTGTTTCAAAGGAAAGACACTTTCATCACAAGAGATATGTCTAGCTATATAAATTCTATCTTTTGCAATATCTAGACACAAATGCCTATGGTGTGTAGATGAATGATCAAGATAAACACATTGATTAGTTCTAAAATTTTTTTTTATTAGTATTAATTCTCATTTATCTTCTTAAAAAACTATAATATTAATTCTCATTTATCTTCTTAAGCAGTTATAGTTCTTATAAGAAGATAAATGAGAATTAATACTATAACTGCTTAAGAAGATAAATGAGAATTAATACAAAATATAATCCTCAACAATGGCATGCATAAAAAACAAAAGGAAATGATGCTTTTCAAAATCAAAATTCCACCAATAATTTGTTTTTTTGTTTTTTTAGTGCATCGAAAGCAAGTGGCTACTGGACTAAAATTATTTTTTTCTTTCTTTTTTTAAATTCAAAAGTTATGGGTCCCCCAACTTGTAGCGGGACCCACCCAACATAAGGTTATCAGAGTAGATTACAATACGGAGACAGCTGAAAGGGGAAAATTTGCCGGGATGGCGATTGAATTAAACTTGGAAAAACCGCTGGTGTCACAATTTCTTCTGGATGGGAATCTTCACAAAGTCGAATATGAATGCCTCCTAAGAATTTGCTTTGTTTGTGGAAAATATGGCCACGTCAGTGGTATGTGTCCCACCAAGTCTTATTCTGATGAAGATTAGAGAAGACAAAATGCAGATGGAGATATGCGAAGGGACAAGGTGGATGAACAAACGATACAAGCAGCCATGGAAGACTCCGGGCACAATCCAGCATACGGGCCTTGGACGATCACTTTCAGAAAAGGTTGTAGTGGGCCTAGAAAGGAAAGTGGAGTGAATTATGCAGGTAATTATGTCCCTTTTGGAAAAAGATCGCCAAGATCAGGATATGCTGTCCTCGAAGAAAAAAATATATAAGAGGAAGGTAACCCCGATGATAGTGGGAATGGAAATATATAAGAGGAAGGTAACCCCGATGATAGTGGGAATGGATGGAATAAAGTTACTCACAGGCACAATTTTTTTTTTTTTTTTGACCAAACAGGCACAATATTAGGGGTTATATAAAATGAAAAAATATGCTAAAAGCAGACGAGTCTAAGTCAACTACAGAGGTAGAGGCCCATCCTAGTAGACTACAAGATCAGTCTAGGCCCAAAAGAGCTTTGCTTAATCATGAGAATAAGCTGAAGAACATAATTGATGCTAAAAATAAAGCAAATACTTTGTTGGATTATAATCTATATTCCGTTGTTACTTTAACCCATGGATAATCAAGTCCATGCAAATGATCAAAAAAATTTTCATTACTCCCAACTTACCTTTAATGAGGGACGTAATGGAGACGAGAGCCTGCATCCCGGTGTTCCCCTGACAACGTTAAGTCTGATTCTGATGTAGAAGGTGATTCAAAAGGAGATGACTTTCAGTCTGAAGATGATAACTTGGAGATGGAAGAGGAGATTGAGGGGACCATGATTCCGGAATCGATTGCATAGCATTCTTGCTTTTTTGCTATGCAAGCCACTCTACCTTTTTATCTTATGAATTTATCTATTTTGTATTGGAATTGCTAGAGGGCGGCATCCCCTTCTTTTAGATGACTTTTTAAAGCGTTAGTTAGAAATAATAAGCCTAAAGTGGCTGCATTGTTTGAGCCAAAGATTGGGGGTCAGCAAGCAGATAATTTCATCAGGAAGAGTGGTTTTATGAGGTCTCATAGGGTCGAAGCGAATGGATTTTCTGGTGGAGTATAAGTCTTGTGGAATGATGAAGTGAAGCTTGATATTATGGAGAGCAACTGGCAATATAGTCATGTTACTTTAAAATCAAATGATAGTGCCGAGGGCTACCTTACATTCGTTTATGCTAGTCCTAATTCTACAATTTGCAAGCGACTTTGGAGCAATCTATTTCGCTTGGCAGTTGGAATCAACAAGCCTTGGTTAGTTGGAGGGGACTTTAATTCTTTGTTGAATGATTTGGAGCGCCAAGGAGGCCCAAGGAGAAGAAAAGGTTACTATCAGCTATTTTAAGATTGGTTTCATGGCACTAGTATGTGTGACCTAGGCTACTGCGGCCCCAAATACACTTGGTCTAGAGGGTTACTTATGGAGAGATTGGACAGGGTGGTGAGTAATTTAGCTTGGACTCAAAGCTTCCCGCACTCAGCTATTTTTCATCTCCCTATCAACCATTCTGACCACAGACCTATACTCTTCAAATCAAACCCTCAAACCTCCATGGGTCATGTCCATAAGCCGTTCAGATTCCAAGCGGCCTGGATGCTTCACAAAAATTTTGCGAAGGTAGTTAAAGAGAACTAGAGCCAGGAAAATGGTTATCTTGATGCAATTAATAAACTCACTAATGCTGTTGTGGAATGGAATAAATCTAACTTCGGGGATATTTTCAAGTGCAAAAATCGTGTTCTAGCTAGAATTGGAGGGATTCAAAGGGCTTTGGAATGGCACCGTTCCAGCAACCTTCTTGATCTTGAAACCAAACTGAAACAAGAATTGGATGAAATTTTGGCTCAAGAAGAGCTCTTCTGCATGCAAAAGTCAAGGGCCGATTGAATTCTTGGTGGTGATAAAAATACACGTTATTTTCACCAATTGACTATGGGGCGAAGAAGGCGTAGTAGGATCTTGATGCTAAAAACTGATACTGGTAGAATTCTTAAAGACTAATCTAAGATGAGATAATATGCAGTTGACTATTCCAAGGGAATGTTCAGTAATCCTCACGCTGACCTTCCCAAGTTTGATGTTAAAGGTTATTTCCCTGCTATTTCTAGTGATCTTTTAATTAGTTTATCGAATCCTGTGAATAATGAAGAGGTGAAGAGCACTTTATTTGGTATGAAGCCATTCAAAGCCCCTGGAGTTGATGGAGTTCACGCAGGCTTTTTTCAAAATCAATGAGGAATTGTGGGGGACTCAGTTTGCAACTTTATGAAGGACGTTTTTGCTAGGAGAGTTTCCTTGAATAGTGTTAATAACAATCTTCTTGTTTTAATTCCAAAAAAGGATAATGCCATGACTGTTTAGAAGTTTAGGCCTATCAGTCTTTGTAGCACGATTTATAAATTGTTTCCAAAGTCGTGGTGAATCGGATAGAACTCATCTTGCCTGATCGAGTGGGGCCTACGCAGACTAGTTTTGTACCTGGACGTAACATCACAGATAACATCATTTTGTCGCAAGAAGCTGTTCATTCTATGCACAGAAAAGCAAGGTCGCTTGGGGATTATGATTATCAAACTTGACCTTACCAAAGCTTATGATATATTGGCGTGGGATTTCATTCTTGATACGTTGATTGATGTCGAATTCCCTACTGATCTTGTTGATATTATCATGAAGTGCGTCACTTCATCCTCAATGGAGCTTCTGTGGAATGGTGATCGAACTGAAACTTTCAGTCCATCTTGTGGAATCTGTCAAGGGACCCCCTATCTGATGGCTGATGAGATTTTGCCAAGATACTCCAAAGAGTATGGTTGTAATCATTTTGCTTTAACTTTTGAATTATAGTTACAATGATGTTTATGTAAGCTAGTAAGATAAAAGTATGTTAAGTAAACTTAAAGTAGTGTTGTCTATTCAAAAGAGTTGTAATGTTTTTTTAAATGTGTAATGACCATGTTGTACTTTTTTAAGTGCTATATATGCACATCGGTTTATGAAAGAAATGCAAGAAGCAATATTTTATCATTTCTCATTTTTTTTGAAACTCCATCTGTTTAGCTTTAAAAACTAATAGTGGTATCAGAGCAAAGCTTCTTGAGGAACTGTGATTTGTATAAATGAGGGAGTGAAACAACAAGAGAGTTTGAGAGTAGAGATCTTAAACACCTTGAGAGTTTTTTCATATGGCCTCTAGCAATTTCCCAGCCCCAGCAGCTCCTGTTTTCTCAAGAGAAAAATACCAAATCTGGGTAGTAAAGATGAAATCATACTTGAGAGCCTTGGGTTTATGGAATGTTGTGGAGATGGGAAGGGAACCCGCCCCACTAGGAGCAAATCCAACAATTGCTCAAATGAAGCAGCATGAAGAAGAAGTGGCAAAGAAGGATAAGGCTCTCACTTGCATCTATTCAACGTTGTCTAATGAGATTTTCACAACCATCATGGATTGTGAGACTGCTAAGCGAGCATGGGACAAGTTGAAAGAAGAATTTGAAGGGAGTGAAAGGGTAAAAGCTATCAAGCTTTTAAATCTCAAAAGACAATTTGAGATGTTAAAAATGAAGGATGGTGACTCTGTTCGTGGATATTCCAGCAAGCTTATGGAGATTGTCAATCAAGTTAGGCTGTATGGAGAGTCTTTTGAAAATTATAAAGTGGTGGAAACAATTCTTATAAGCTTGCCAGACAGATTTGAATCCAAGGTTTCTGGCATAAAAGAATCTTGTGATTTAAAAAAGCTTACAATTGCATAATTGTTAAGCAAACTTCAAGCTCAGGAGCAGAGAAAAAATATAGGATCTAAAGAAGTGATTGAAGGGGCTTTTCAAGCAAAGCATAGGGGTAAGCAAGTTGCAAAAAATGTCAAGAACAACTCAAATGGCAAGTTTAACAAGGGGAAAGGAGCTGATAACTCAAGTGAGTTAACCAAAAGGGAAAAGTTTCCACCATGTGCTTCATGTAAAAGAACCAATCATCTTGAAAAAGATTGTTGGTTTAAAGGCAAGCCTCAAATTTAATGTAGGTTTTGCAAGAAGTTGGGGCATGTTGAAAAAAATTATAGTGCTAAGCAAAATCAAGCTCAACAACAACAAGCACACTATGCAAATGAAGAATCTTAGCCTGAGGGTCACTTGTTTATGGCCTTCGATGGAAAAAAGACATGGTTCATTGATAGTGGGTGCACTAGTCACATGACTAATGATATGAGCATCTTCACTCACATTAACAAGGCTGTAAAAGTAAAAGTCAAAACGGGCAACAGTGCGATTGTTCAATTACAAGGAAGGGGCACAATTGCAGTTGCAACTAAGAAAGGTACTAAGCTCATACAAGATGTCCTTTATATACCTAGTTTATATCAAAATTTATTCAGCGTTTCTCAAATGGTTAATAAAGGCTATTCATTGTCATTTAAAGATAAATGATGTATGATTTTTTATCAAAATGATGGTGAAATAGCCAGAGTTGAAATGGTGGATAAAAGTTTTCCTTTAGCTTGGAATTCTGTTGTTGATCATGCTTATGTTGCTAAACTTGATGAAACATGGTTATGGCATAAGAGATATGGTCATGATAATCTTAATTCTCTGAGTTCCATGTATGTCAAAGGCTTAACAAGAGATTTGCCTAAACTTGCTGTCAATGAAGATGTGTGTAGATCTTGTCAATTAGGAAAATTGCATAGACAAGCTTTTCCCTTAAATAGAGCACAAATAGCTCATGAAAAGCTTGAACTTGTGCACACTGATGTTTATGGCCCCATGAAAAATGAATCCTTGAGTCACAATAAGTATTTCATTTTATTTATTAATGACTTAACAAGGATGACGTAGGTTTATTTCTTGAGTACTAAAGATGAAGTGTTCTCAGTTTTCAAGAGGTTCAAAGCTATGGCATAAACTCAAAATGGATGTAAAATTAAAGCTCTCAGGTCAGACAACGATGGAGAGTACACATCTACAAAATTTAATCAGTTTTGTGAAGAGATGGGAATCGAGCACTAATTACTGTAAGCTACACTCTAGAGTAGAATGGGGTTTCGGAAAGAAAAAACAGAACGGTTGTTAAAATGGCTAGATGTCTGCTTGCAGAGATGAAGTTGCCTCAATTTTTTTAGGCTGAAAAGGTGTATACGACTGTTTATTTACTTAACAGATTACTAACTAAATCTGTGAGTGAAAAAACACCTATTGAGGCTTGGAGCAGAATCAAACCATCTGCAAAGAACTTGAGGATCTTTGGGTCCATTTGTTATGTGCATGTCCCTTCCATAAGGAGGACCAAATTTGATAAAAAAGCTGAATTGGAATATTTCTTGGTTATGCCTCTAAACTAAGGGCTACAGGGTGTATAATTTGCAAAAAAAAAAAAATCATGGTTAGCAGGGATGTTAAGTTTGATGAGAATGCTCATTGGAATTGGGAAAAAGAAAAAATAGAAAAGAGGGATGATACTCAACAACAACCAACAAGCTCTCATGGGTGTAGTTCAAATTCTCAAGTTGAAGATAAAGAATCAGATTCAGATGATTCCTCTCTTGATTCACCTGTGCTCAAGACTAAGTCACTTGCTGAAATTTATGAGAGATGTAATGTTGTAGTCTTTGAGCCTACCACTTATGATGAAGCTTCAAACTATGAAGTTTGGAATTAAGCAATGCAAAAGGAGATTGCAATGATAGAAAAGAATGCTACTTGGGAGCTTGTAGAAAGGCCTGGAGACAAGAATATAATAGGGGTCAAATGGGTGTACAAGACCAAATTAAAACCTGATGGATCTTTTCACAAACATAAGGCAAGGCTTGTTGTTAAAGGTTATGCTCAGCTACCCAGTATTGATTTCAATGACACTTTTACACCACTGGCTAGGCATGATACCATAAGATTGTTGATTGCTATGTGTAGACGGTGGGGTTTAGCGCGCGTCTAAGATTTTAGCAACCGCGACACTGTTTGAGCTCAGGGCTCCAGGGAACACACTAACAATATCACAAAAAATGGCATGGAGATGAGGAGTCACCACACATGGTAATAACTGGGATAAATCGAAGGTGGTGGTAACTCGATTCTCTAAAAGAGAGTTAGCACCACAAC
>CATIWM010159389.1:0-13091 GCA_949671775.1 Mallotus repandus | reverse complement strand
TTTTCAGCACTACTTCTCCTTGCACCATTCTGGACATTCTTGACTTCCATGTAACTTTCTCCATTGTCCTTTATTTCCTAAATGTAGAAAAATTAATTAAAAATAAATGAAATAATACTAAAAAAAAATAAACATGCAAATCATGCAAAAAGTGCCTAATTGAAGAAAAACTAAACAAAAGAAACATAAATGTAACTGAATTTACACCTAAACCTAATGCTTTGAGTGCTTAAAACAGTGCATTTTTCACACTCATCACAAGTCTTTAACTTGTTAGTGTTATGAAATGACCCAAGTCTTTAACTTGTTAGTGTTATGAAACGACCTGAGGGGACCAACTTCAATTATTGGAGTTTGATGCTCAATGTTGCGAAATGACCCGAGTCTTTAACCCATCAGTGTTATAAAATGACCTAAGAGGGCCAACTTCAGTCATTAAAGTTTGATGCTTGGTATTATGAAACGACCCCGAGTCTTAGCGTTAGTGTTATGAAATGATCTGAGGGGGCCAGCTTAAATCACTGGTGCTTGGTGTTATGAAACGACTCGAGTCTTTAACCTATCAGTATTATAAAATGACCTGAGGGGACCAACTTCAGTCACTAGAGTTTCAATGCTCAGTATTATGAAATGATCTGAGTCTTTAACCAGTCAGTGTTATGAAATAACTTGAGGGGACCAACTTCAGTAACACTGAGTCTTTAACCTGTCAGTGTTATGAAACGACCGGAGTCTTTAACCTATCAGTGTTCTAAAATAACCTGAGGGGACCAGCTTCAGTCACTAGAGTTTAATGATCGATGTTATGAAATGACCCGAGTCTTAGCCTCAGTGTTATAAAATAGCCTAAAATTCTTCTTATAGCTGCCTTCTTGAAATTAAAGTTTAATACTTTCATAGCCCAATATGCCTTGTGCTTAAGCTCCATTGGAAGATGACATGCTTTACTATACACCATTTGGAAAGGATACATCATAATAGGTGTTTTATAGGCTGTTTTGTAAGCCCATAGAGCATCATCAAGCTTCCTTGCCAATTCTTTCCTGGACTTGCCTACAGTTCTTTCTAAAATCGTTTTTACTTCTCGATTGCTGACCTCCACTTATCCACTTGTTTGAGGGTGTTATGGAGTGGCTACCTTGTATCTCACACCATAATGAGCAAAAATAGCCTCTATATTGTTATTGCAAAAATGGGTGCCGTTATTACTAACTATGGCCCTCAATGTACCAAATTGAGAAAATAGTTTCTTTAAAAATTTGCAAACTACTCTTGCATTATTTGTAGAGCAAGCTTGAACTTCTATACACTTTGATATATAATAAACACAAATTAGTATGTATCAATTACCCTCTGAAGATGGAAATGGGCCCGTGAAATTAACACCCAAACATCAAATATTTCAACTTCCAAAATACTTGATTAAAGCATTTTATTTTCTTAATAATGTTTCCTCTCCTTTGATATGGATCACAACTGAGTACAAACTCATAAGCATCGTAAAAAATCGTAGGTCAATAAAAACCAGAATCTAACACTTTTATAGCTATCCTCTATTATCCAAAATGCCCTCCACTACTCATTCCATGACAATGTAGAAGAACATATTGAATTTTATCATTTCCTATGAATTTTTTAATCATCCCATCATTGTACATTTTTCATAAAAAAGGATCTTCCCATAAATAGGACTTGAAGTCATGAATCAGTTTCTTCTTTTGTTGATAAGTGAAGTCTACACGTAACTTTCCACAAGATACAAAATTAGCAATGTCAGCAAACCATGGAGCATCAACAAAGGCCAAAGTTAAAAGCATCTTATCTAGAAATGTTTCTTTGATAGACTTTTAACATGTACTTTTGCCTTCCTCTAATTCCAACCTTGAGAGATGGTTTGCCACAACATTTTTTGACCATTTCTTGTCTCTGATTTCTATGTTGAACTCTTAGAAGAAGCACATATTGAATGATTCTAGGTTTAGAATCCTTATTGTTAAGAAGATTTCGGGTAAAGAAGATAAGATCTAAATTTGTAAAATGCCAACATCTCTTTTTCTGTAGTGGCATAATTGAGCCGAGTGTTTGATAAAGTACGACTAACATAATATGTAACATGACATTTATTATCCCTTCTTTAACTAAGTATAGCTCCTATAGCATGATCACTAGCATCGCACATTAACTTAAATGGCAAACTCCAATATGAGGCTACCACTACAGGTGCTAAGACTACAACCTTCTTTAACCTTTTAAAAGTCATTTTACATTCTTTAATAAAAAAAATAAAAGTTGTATCTTTTTCAAATAATTTACAAAGGGGCTTTGAGATTTTAGAGAAATCCTATATAAATCACCGATAGAACCCCGCATTGGCCTAGAAAACTCCTGATGTCATGACCCAAACCCGAGGGTCATGACCAGCGCTAGAGAACGGGAGTTCACATGAGTTTGGAACCTGTAGCAAGCCTAAAACACAACTTTTGTACAGACATAATCATAAATTTACCTCAGAATTAAAATTTAAAGGAATCATCCATATAAAACCTTATGATAGAATATTTAAACATATGATCTAAGGACATTAAATTATCATAGCACCATTATCACAAGAATATACTACTACTATAACATCTAAGAAATACAAAGAAAGTTAGATTAAGATTTACATAAATCAGCCGGTGAAGAGTGGGTTTAAAGAAGAGGACGAATATAGGAAGTCTGTGGACAGGAATCCTAAAAAAAAATTAATTAAGGGGAATTAGACCTCACTGAGTGAATTATCATTATTTATATGCATGCAACCTAAGGGTACAAGCACTCAAGCATCATATTAATATTTATTATATATTTATATTTATTTAATTTATATACCCATTCCATGCAAATGCTCAAATATATTGCCATACCAACACAACTGGACACAGATGGAGGATCGGAGTAGAACCCTAGAATTTCTCCAACCTCAAACACTGTGCCTCTCTGGCCATTTGGTTTTCTTGAGTTCAAAAAATATTTCTCTTTTTCGATTGGGTAGTGGACCGGCCCCGAGACCCTAAAAGGTCAACCGAGCTGCTGCAATCTTGCTACCGGCATGCCTGGCGATGAGACCCTGAAATGTCAACTGAGCTGCTGCAACCACACCCCTCTCTATCTAAGATCTCAATAAATCATTTGAACCATATGTCCATACCATATAGTTTCATCTTAAATCAAAATTTACATCCTAACATCTATCGTACTGGTGCACACATAGTCCTAATGTAGCCGACTAGGTTACATTTTCTACTACTATCCTCTAAAAATATCACATCAAAATAAAAAAACCATATCAATATATAAACAGCATTCAAACCAAATATACAACATTCATACTTATATACTCACTAGTATTTATATCATTTATTTTTATATATAGTAATAACGCCACAATAATCACAAGCAATTAAAGGTCTAATGCAATATAACATATTCATTCCATATTAACATCAAAATATGGATGCTAGGTAAGGTTTTCTACATGAAATGCATACACATAATAATAACTCACAGGTGGAACACGTTCCTCGGTGCTGACTCGATTAGCCCTGTCAATAAGGCCTAACTCCTGGTGTGGCTATAGAAAAAGAAAATATAAAAGATAAATGGGTTAAAATTTCTAACCTTATACATTCTAGATTTCTAAGGAAAAAACTCAATCTAAGACACAATTCTAATTAAACTCAATAATTAGTACATACTGATGTCACGTTTCATGAGAAACCTACCAAAAATTTGACCAAATCTCCACTGTAAAATGGACATCTCTCTACTAAAAGTAAAGTCATTCCTGCATAAAACAACACTTCTATAATTCCCACAACTTAATAACTCAGGTTGGGCTCCCGAACTACACTTTATGCCCAACCGAGAACCAATATAATTACACATATATAAACAATATAATTTTATCAAATCTACTAACAAATCAAAGAATTTAATTAAGTTATTAAAATCAATTTATTTTAAATAATTTAAACATAAAGGAAATCCATTTTCAAATCGTTAATAAAATTCTCATTTAACATAACCAAAATTAGCAATTTAAAACAATTAAAATTATAAAATTTCCTTTAAATTTTCACAACTAAAACTATTGTTAAAAATAAATGAATTATTTAGATAATTCAAGTATATAATAAAAATATTAAATAAATTTATATTTAATTAAAACTGAATAAACAATAAAATATAAATTTTCCTCTAAAAATATATTTAATATAATTTCTTTCAAAATTTAAATTATATCTTAATTTCTACAAATAATTTCATAAAACTCTTTTTATAAAGTTTAATCTGCACAATTTATAATATTTATTAAAAATATGAAAACACCTGAATCTGGAACAATAACCCGAACACCGAAAACCTAAAAATTCTAATAAATTCAGAAAATTATGAAAACTACATCAATGGAAAGCTCTTAACTCCAATTTCATTTCTCAAAACTACCATAAAGCCTAATTCCTACTCAAATTAAAGAAATTGGCCAAAAACTTAGAAATCGTTTTACCTCAAATTGAGGTGGTTGCTGGTGTACATCGGTCCAATTGATAGAGGAAAAATGTTATCTAGAGGAAGAAGAATGCAACAATACCAACAGCGACGGCTGGCAGTGCTGGAGGCAGCGACGGCTGGCAGTGCTGGAGGCAGCGACGACACCCCTTTCTTTGTTTGGTTCATCAGAAAAATGAAGGAGGAAGAAGGAGAAAAGGTGGCCAGCCGGAATAGGAGGTTGCTGGCGACCGGCAGTGGTGGCTAGAATGCTGAGGTGGTGGCTGCCGGAGGAAGAAAGAAAGAAAGAAAGAAAGTGGGAAAGAAAAGAAAGAGACAAGAAATAAAAAGGATATTTTTTTTATAAAATATACATATAATATTAAAAGTAGATATTTTACCCATTAAATCCCTTTCTTAAAATTTATTTGCAAAACTACACTCAACCTTTAAATTCAATCACTAATTATATACTTACACATAATTATTTATAAGTACATTCTCTTAATAATTATATCTTAAAGTTTATTAAAATACTCATTTAACAATAATTTCATAAAATAATAATTAAAACTCTAAAATCCATATTTTAATTTAATAAGTAAAATACGGGTCATTATAATCTTCCCTCCTTACAAAAATTTCTCCTCGAATTTTAACATACAGAAAAGAGTACATGGTTTCACTGAGGAAAAAGATAAGGATATGCCACTTGCATCTCTGCCTCAGTCTCCCACATGTGCTCTTCAACATTATTGTTCCTCCACAAGACTTTGACTATACGAATCTGTTTAGAATGCAACTGACAAACTTGATAGTCAATAATTGCAATTAGTTCCTCCTCATAAGTCAAATATTCGTTCACTTCCACACTCTGGGGCTGCAAAACATGTGAAGGATCCGAAATATATTTTTTGAGCATCAAAACATGAAACTCTTGAGACAAACTTAGAGGTAAAGCCAACTAATAGGCAATAATACCAACTCTCTCTAGAATCTCAAAAGGCCCTATATATCTCGGTGCCAGCTTTCCTTTCTTGCCAAATTTCATAACTCCCTTCATTAGTGATACCTTCAAGAACATATAATCCCCAACTTGGAATTCCACATCCTTTCGCTTTGGGTCTGTATAGCTTTTTTGCCTACTAGCTGCCATTTTTAATCTCTTTCTGATCAAAGTAACCTTCTCAGACGTATCCTTAATATTTTTTGGAATCCTTAATAATTTCTGGTCTAGTTAGCTCTCTTTCTCCAACTTCATTCCAACACAAAAGGGGACCTACATTTCCTTCCATATAAGGCTTCATAGGGGGCCATCTCAATACTATTGTGATAACTGTTGTTATAAGCAAATTCTACCAATGGCAAATGATCATCCCAACTGCCTCCAAGATCCGTCACACACATTCTTAACATATTCTCAAGTGTTTGGATCATCCTCTCAGATTGACCATCCGTTTGAGGATGAAAAGCAGTGCTAAAATCAAGTTTGGTACCCAATGCTTCTTGTAATTTCTGCTAAAACCGTGAGGTAAACACTGAACCTCTATCAGAAATAATAGAAACAGGCACCCTATGAAGACACACAATGTGCTTGATGTACAATCTAGCCAATTTAGCCATCGAATATACATATAATATTAAAAGTAGATATTTTACCCATTAAATCCCTCTCTTAAAATTTATTTGCAAAACTACACTCAACCTTTAAATTCAATCACTAATTATATACTTACACATAATTATTTATAAATACATGCTCTTAATAATTATATCTTAAAGTTTATTAAAATACTCATTTAACAATAATTTCATAAAATAATAATTAACACTCTAAAATCCATATTTTAATTTAATAAGTAAAATATGGGTCATTACACCTTACACCTTTTGACATTTGTAGGGTACTACAATTTCTAAATGGCTTCTACTTTAGGTTTCTCAACTTCAATACCTTTAGATGAAATTTTATGACCAAGCAAAATTCCCTCATCTACCATAAAGTGACATTTTTCCCAATTCAAAACTAAGTTAGTTTCTTCATACATAGCGAAGGCTATCTCCAAATTTACTAACCATCTCTCAAATGAATCACAATAGATAAAAAAATCATCCATGAATACATCCATTATCTCTTCTACCATATCTGCAAATATAACCATCATGCATCTATAGAATGTTGGTAGAGCATTGCACAACCCAAATGGCATCTTTTTATAAGCAAATATACCATAAGGACATGTAAATGTAGTTTTTTCTTGATCTTTTAGAGCAATGGCTATTTGATTATAGCCTGAATACCCATCTAAGAAACAATAAAACTCATTTCTAGTAATATGTTCCAACATTTGGTTAATAAACGGTAATGGAAAATGATATTTTATTATAGCTAAATTTAGTGTCCTGTAATCAATACAGACCCTCCATCCGCTTACTACTCTAGTTAGGATCAAATCTCCTTTATCATTTTCCATAATGGTTATACCTCCTTTTTTTGGTACATATTAAATCATACTGACCCATTAACTATCTAAGATAGGATAGTTTAACTACTTCTTGCATATCTAGATTGAGCATTCTTTATCTCTCAATAGTTAGCTTGTGCCCTTCCTCAATTAAAATTTATGCATGCAGTAGGAAGGGCTAATCCCCCTAATTTTTAACATTTGTAAACCAATTGCTTCCTTTTTTAAGAAAACTTTCACCAATCATTACAAGAAAAACTATGTTTTATAATGGCCAAATCCATTACAAATCTATTATAAAAAGGCATTTGTAACGGATTTGTAACTGAAATATTTTGTTAAAAATTTGATTGATACAAATTTTTTGTAACGAAAATAAAAGCTTCGTTACAAATTTTGTAACCGCTTTGTAACAAATATGTCGTTACAAATTTGTAGCAGAATTACAATTTGTTACAAATCTATTACAAATTGTTTAGTAGCTGAGTTAAGAAATCTGTTACAAATTTATAACAGATTTGTAATCGATAACATCTGTTGCAAAATTAGTAACATAATTTTCCATTACTAATTACAATTTGTTACAAATCCGTTACCAATTGTTTAGTAGTTGAGTTGAGAAATCCATTATAAATTTATAACGGATTTGTAACCGATAACATCTGTTGCAAAATTAGTAAAAAAAATTTTCGTTACAAATTTATAACGAAATTACAATTTGTTATAAATTGTTTAGAATCTAAGTTGAGAAATCCATTACAAATTTATAACGGATTTGTAACCGATAACATCAGTTGCAAAATTAGTACATAATTTTTCATTACAAATATGTAACAAATTGAAATCATTACAAATTTGTTAACAAATTTTATGTTATAAATCAGTTACAAATTTTTTGAACATCAAAGATGATTCAGCCTTTGATTTTAATAGTGAACCAATGTTTATGGTTGAGTACATAAGTTCCAAGCCTAATGAATGTCAGGCATTGAGAAGGCTAAATTCCAATAAAGAAAAGAAGCCTTAAAAGGGGAACCATATTGCTAAGGAGTATTCCTTCGATCTTACTAAGGCCGATTAAATCTTTGATTATTTTATGGTTGAGTACGTAGGTTCCAAGCCTAATGAATGTCAGGCATTGAGAAGGCTAAATGCTAATAAAGAAAAAAGCCTTAAAAGGGGAACCATATTACTATGGAGTATTCCTTCCATCTCACTAAGGCCGATGAAATCTTTGATTATTTACTCAAAGAAAACCAAATTAAGTTGTTTGATGGCTATATAAGTTTACCAATGGAAGATTAGGCTAAGAGGGAATATTGTAAGTGATATAATTCCTGGAAGTATTTGACAAACAACTACATGGTGTTCAGGAATATTATTCAAGGGGCCATTGAAGAAGGAAAATTATTATTCCCTTCTAAAGGGAAGTCTATGACTATTGAAGCAATCAACCCTATTTTTGTTGTCAATATGGTGTGCCCCAAAGACATGAAGGTGTTAGGAAAGGGGGTACAACAACCATTTTCCCCAAATTGGCCTAGGTCAAAATTGAAATATCCTCCTACTTAAACGAGGAGATAGGCTAAAAGGAGAGGAAGGTAAATATGGTTAGAGAAGAAGAGATTAATTATCCTTTTCATACAAAATTTTAGCATGAAAGGAAGGCAATAGCCCTAGATTGGCCTCATAAGAGGGAGCCTTCAATAGAACTTCAGCCTAATGCCAAAACCTTCAAGCTAAAAGAAAATGACAATTGGTAAAGGCAAAACCTCAGGCCAAAGGTATTTTAAAGACTTTGGTATCCTAATAATGAAGGTAGAGTTCAGATGACCAAAACTCAAAAGAGAAGGATACATCGATGATGATAAACTACAAAGGAGTAGGCAGAGGAGTTGACACAACTAAGGCATACTAAGGGCAATCTCACCCTTAATATTTAACCTGATGCTAGTTCATCCCGCAATCCTAAGGCCGAATCTAGTTCATCCACTTAGGAAGTTTGGCCTCAACATCAATTTTGGAAGAAAATGTATGGGAAAATAAACCTTATAAAATGCCTTTTTTGAACTTCCAACTTTATGAAAAGACCAAATGGCAAGGATAAAAATAGTGGTTTTGGTCAATCAAAGAAGGAAAGATTAAGGTGGATAAATCCCACTTGAAGAAGTTTCAAACCATGCTATTAATGTGATGACATTACCAAATAACTTTATGTTAAAACCATACTAAAAGTCCACTCTTAATGGTAATATGATTCACCCAAATGAAGCAGACACTAACCAAGGACTATGGGCATCTTTAACCATACCTCAGCCTGACAAGTTGATGACCAAGCACATTCGGCCCTTGTACATTAAGGCCAATATTAATAGTGTGGAAATGAAAAAGGTGCTGGTAGATAATGAAGTTGGTGTAAGGAAGTGTGCCCTTGGCTACACTTAAGAAAGTTGTTCTTGATGTTAAAGATTTCGAGAAGACCTGCTAAAGGGTTTATTATGGTTGACATCAAGGTAGGTAGATAAGAACAACTTGAGGGATTTTTTATCCTTGATGTTAAGACCAACTACTCCATGATATTGGGTAAGAGTTAGATCCACTCCAACAGTTGCATTCCTTCTTCTCTGCATTAAACTTTAAATATATGGTGCAATGAAGGTGATGTAGAGATTATTAATATAGATCCCAACCCCTTTGGTGAGGAAGCATTCCATACTAAGGCAAAGATGTACCTACCAACAACTAGTACTTCCAAATACGTGCATGGAAGTAAAGGGTTACTGATGTCAAATTGGCTTGCATTTTCAATTGAACAACAAGGTTGATCAGTGATAATTCAAAAAAATGACCAAGAACTATCAAATATATTCTCATAGGGATGAGGAGTTCCTTTCTGTAAGATCAGCCAAGTGCATATATGAAGATGATCAACATGATCCAATAGGCCGATTAAAACTGGTGACACATTAATATTAGCAAAGAAGTTTGGTGATGGGGCTATTGAGGCTCAAGATCCTCTTAAGGAAATAATCTCAGGATCGAACAAGATAAAAACCCGATATATATTAGTTCTCAATTGAACCCAGAGTTAAGAGAAATCAGTGAATTTGCTCCAAAATTACAAAGATTGCTTTGCTTGGAGTTATGAAAAAATGCTTGTGTTAGATAGGGAATTGATTAAGCATGAACTCCCAATTAAGCAAGGATATCAACCCACATTCAACCTCCACATCAAATGTCATGTGAGATTGAAAAGTTAGTTTAAGATGAAATCAAAAGGCTGATTGAAGCTGGGTTTATCAGGAAGGCTCAATACACCAAATGGTTATCTAACATCATCCCAGTGATCAAGAAAAATTGCAAGATTCATGTGTGCATTGACTTTAGAATTCTATATTTTGAAACTTTTAAGGATAAGAATCCTATGCCTATGGCTAATATGTTGATTGATGTTGCTGTTAATAATCTTTTTCTTACCCTCATGCATGGACATTTGGGCTACAATCAGATTTGTATTAAAGATGCATATGACAATGAAACGAATTTCAGATGTCCTGGGGCTTTAGGCAGATATGGATTGATTGTTATGCCATTTGGGCTTAAGAATGTTGGGACAACATACTAGAGGGTGATGCATAAGATCTTCGACCCATTAGTGGGTGATTGTATGGAAATCTATATTGATGATGTGATAGTAAAGTCCAAAGCTGAAGAAGAGCATCTGAGTCATCTATAACAGGCCTTCGACTGAATGAGGACCAGCAAGCTCAAAATGAAGCCTTTGAAGTATGCTTTTAGTGTTTCAGTAGCAAAATTTTTTAGGATTCTTCATGCACTAAAAGGGGGTGGAACTAGATAGCAATAAGGTCAAGACAATTATTCAAGTTGCACCTCCAAAGTCCAAAAAAGAACTTCATAGATTGATCGGCCAGATAAACTACTTGCGGAGATTTATTTCTAATACAGCAGGCTGACTAAGGATTTGGGCATTATAAGCACCCAATTTCTGGATGATGTGAGTCAAGATGTAATAGAGGACCCAATGATGAAAATTACTATTAAATTAGATTAATGGCATCTGATTTATAGGTTTTGTACTAAATTGTAAATTCTTTTTAGGACCTATTTTAAATTTTATGTAATTTCAAAAAAATTAAAAATAACAAATAATAAAATTTCAAAAGAAAAATTTTTAAAAAGAAAAAGAAAATTAAAAAAGAAATAGGTCGAATGGCCAATTGTCTAATCAAAATTATATAATTCCTATTGGAATTACGTAATTCCGATCAGAACTAAGCAAGTTTGACCAGAATTACACAGAACCAATAGGAACTTGGCCTTAGGGGTGAGCATCGAGTCTAGTCCGGGCAAGTCGGATCGAAATTTTTTTCAAAACTTGAAAACTGACCTGTTCCAACAATTTTATTCTCGGTTTTTGTTGGTTTTCAAGTATCCGAAACAATAATATATAAAATAAAAGAAGTAAAGAAACAAAGTATCTCTAGCAGCCTAATGGTCTTTGCACATCCTTTGCTCCTTCCAAACGCAGGTTCGAGCCCCCATTTCATCACTTTGTGGTCAATTTTGTCAATTGAAAAAAGTAATAAAGGAAGGTGGCACTGGGATTCGAACCGAGATCCCTAGGATTGATGATTAAAGCCTTACCACTTTGCCACAAGTGCTCTAAGGTCTCATATTAGGTGTAAAAATATATATTTTATTAAAGTTCAGGTTTTCGGTCTGATCGGTTCCCAACAAAAAACTTAAGAAAGTTATAAAATGAGACCCGATCCAATATTTTTGGGTCAATTATGGTTCGAGTAACCAGGCTGGGTTGGTTTTGCTCACCCCTACTTGGCCTTTTCCAATTGATTTTTCAATTTTTAATTAGTTATTTATCTAATAATTTTTTAATAAACCGTGTTTATCACTCAATTTTATAAGATAACAAATAAACAAATAAAAAATATTTTTTTATGTTTATCCAGAACCCAACATAGTGTTACAGGTGTAAGCACCCAATTTCGGGATGACTAGAGCATGGATGCAACAGAGGACCCGATGATGAAAATAGACTGTGAAATTTAGAAGACCTAGTCTGATTATAGTTAGTAGTATAGATTAGTTAGATTCGTAGAACGGCATACCCTTCCAGAGAGCCAACCATGTCATGAAAGGAAGCGAGGCGAATAGAGCGGGGAGGTGCCAAAAAGTAGTCTAAAAACCTCGACCAGAAAGAGGCTCCGAAGATAGAGAGTTTCCAAGGGACCAGCTCGATCTTCGATCACCTCAAATACTTGACCTGATTTATTGGTTTTAAACTAAATTGTAAATTATTTTTAGGAACTATTATTTTTATTTTAATTATTGTTATTATTAATTTTTTTTAATATTTAAAATAGATTTTCAAAAAAAAATATTTAAGTTTTTCAAAAAAAAGAAAGAAAGAAAGAAAGTGATGAATGGGCCGTTAGGCCCATTCATTCACAATTTGAAAACACAAGATGGCCAGTATGGCCATCTTGCATTTTAAGTTGCATTTCTGATTTTTTTTTTCCGACCGGAAATGTAGATTTCCGGTCGGAAAATTGGCAATACCGAATTTTTTTTTTCCGACTGGAAATATAGATTTTCGGTCGGAAAATTGGTTGTTCCAATTTTTTTTAAAAAAAATTTATTTATTTATTTTATTTATTTATCATTTATCATTAGATTTTGATTAGGTTTTTTTGATAATTATTTTTATTTTATTAGATAAATGTGTGGATAAAATTTGTTTATTTTTGGTTTTTAGATAAATAATAAAAATAATTTATTTTATTTGATTTTTATCCTGTAATCAGATTAGGGTTACAAGATGGTGTCTTTATAAATACGTGATTTTCTTTTCACGTAGAGAGGAGGAGGAGGTTTTCTTTTCTTTTCTCTCTAATTTTTCTGATTCTTAGCCGTCAACCAAAAGACACCCACTTTTCTTGATTTTTTACGTACTTTTTTTCAAGTTTTAGCCGTGAATCAGATCCAAATAAATCAAAATCACAGACAAACACAACAAAAGCCACAGGCTTTCATTAATGGTGATCACCTTCTGAGGGG
>CATIWM010159382.1:0-30340 GCA_949671775.1 Mallotus repandus | reverse complement strand
TATATATATATAGTGGAGATGAGAATAGAGATAAAATTGTACAAAAACATATTATGAATGAGATCTATAGATGTAACTTGGCTAGCTGGCTTGCTAATAAGAACAAGGAATCCAAGACCCATCAAAGACAAGATCAAAGTTGAGGTCACCTGATATACGTATATTATTATTAGGCATATATATATATATATATATATATATATATAGGTTCCATAATCTTCAAGATATATGCTGATGAAGTAAGTTGAAAAAAAAAAATTATTCTGATGGAATAATTTGGTGGATTTTTTCAAACAAAAAATATATGGGTGAGGTGAGATGTTTTTTGTGTATTTTAGGATGATTAGATTGGCTGGCGAAGAAATTGCTTTCCAGTTATTTGTTAATTTTTGGAAACCATATCCTACTCAATAACACTCATGGAAGAGAATCTTTTTTGCCTCTATACTTTCTTTGAAAAAGGGTGTTGGCAACTTTCTGGTTAATCAATCATGCACCTATGTATAGTTCAAAAAAAAAAAAATTATGCATCCATGTAAAAGAATCGGATAAAAATAAAAATCTGAGTCTTAAAAGTGAAAACTATTGTACTCTTGGTGTAATTCAAGTTATAAAAAACATGTGCATTTCTTGTTGAGAAGAGAAGGAATGAAATTTCATTTCTCTTTTTTTCCCGTTATGTTGTTGAGAATTAACAATTTCATTTAGTTGTTAAAAAAAATTAAATATGTTCTTCTTTTATACTCTAGTGATTCATGTAATAAATATTATAAGGTTAAAATTATGGATTTAATCCTCTCTCCTTAACTTCTTAATTATTAAAAAAAAATTAAAACTGTTAATTTTTATTAACTATGCAAACTATATTAAACATCTACATGTTTTTTTTTTTTTTTGAAAGGAGACAACTATATGTATTAAAAATTCAAAAAATAAACATAGTAAAATTTCACTGAACTTTAGCGTAAAAATATATTTGAGCGGTTGGAAAAAATGTATTTTGTCCAATATTATCTTCCAGTTGTAAACACCTTTTATATATACTTAGGATTTTCTTTAGATTGCCAATATCGTCTTGCATTCAAATTCACCAACATGCCTAGGGGTGTAAATGGTGCAATCAGCCATATTCAATCTAAAATATAAAAAAAATTGCAAATCCATTATTACTACTTAACGTTGAAATGACAATAATCATCAGAATTCAAGACATACATAAATTAGTGCAATTCTGGAAATGGAAAATGGGAGAAAAAAGAAAGAAATAATTTGGATTGTTCTGTTTAAGAAAAATGCTCTATTTTTCTATCTTTTATTCATTTTTCTCTGGCAAAGAGAAGGGAAAAAAAAGGGAAACAAATACAATCAAAGACCTTGTCCTTACCAAACCAAAACCCAATTCCAATTCCGAATTGGTATAATTTTGTTTGGTTGCACATTCCATCTGTGGCCTGCCAAGAGTTTGAAGATGGAATAAGTTTTGGATAGAATTAGATGGCCTGTCAATTGGAATTTACCCAAATGGTGCGTCAAAGAACTAGTTATCTAGGACACACCTACGTCCTCAAATAGGGGTCCTAGCCCCTTCTTGCTTGATTTGTCATTACCCTTTGTATTCTTCTGTACTATTTTTCTTTTTTCTTTTTTTCCTTTAAGACATAGCAAACTAACAAGTTTCTATATCACTCATGGATTGGGCTGGTGTCCTAGACGATCGCCCCCATCCACAATGACTCAACCTAGCTAGGATCCACAAATGATTAGGCCTAGCCGTCCTGTCCAACCCATAGGAATTAAAGACCAATTTCACCCATAAACTTGTACGCCAACCCAAACCATACTGGTTTGGCCCATTGGGAGATGGTGATGTCCTTGATGTTGTTATTTATTTTAGTTGGTACATATGGAAGGGCAGAAATGACTATATATTTACAGGTGAGAAGCAGAACCTCCACGAAGTTATTAATAAAGCTTTTTGTTCCTGGAATCAATTTCGGAGTATTCCTTAAACAGGTAGATTGGAGAATCAGACTGTGGCTATAGCATAGCAGCAACCTGTCAACCTGTCTGGAAGGCTCCTCCACCAGGTTATGTGAACATCAATGTGATGTCAGTTTTAGGCAAGAGTCTAAAATGGCAACCATGGCGATTATTGCTTGAGATGAAAAGGTATTTTAAGGGAGGGGTATTGGTTTAAGAGACCTATGTTTTCTGCTTTGAGTGGAGAGGCTACACTAGGCCTGGTTCAAACTCTAAACCGGACTGAAATTGATCCGGTCAAAATTAAAATCGAAATTGGACTGAATCGGCCTAAAATCATTGGAAGAACTGATTCAGAGTTGGTTCTTCCCTAGATGGAACCGTGAACTAATAGTTCCGACATTAAACTGTTGGTTCCAGTTTCAAACCGACATATATCAATATTTACTTTTCTCATTTAATTTATTAATTCAAACCCTTTAAATTTTTTCAAAAATATTTCAAACCCTAGATGGAACCGTGAACCGATAGTTCCGACATTAAACTGCTGGTTCCAGTTTCGAACCGACGTATATATATATATACTTTTCTCATTTAATTTATTAAGTCAAACCCTTTAAATTTTTTCAAAAATATTTCAATACCTTCAAGTTACTAAACCAAACCCTTTAAAAGTAATTTATTTCAATTTTTAAAAAATATTCTTTAAAAAATTATTTTTTAAACTGAACCAGAACCGTGAATAGGAATTAGACTGGTTTTGAACTGGCCCGAAATCGTAAGGGTGGCCGGTTCTGGTCCAATTCCACCCTAGCTGGAACTGTGAACTGCCGGTTCTTGAACCGTGACCACCCCTATACTATGCTTGTAGGAGTAGTGTTGGTGAGATATAGGAGAGTGCTGTTTCGAGACAGACTCCAGACAGTTGGGTAAAGCGTTGAAAAAGCTAGAAGAGCGAGTTCCATGGAAAATTTATGCTATTATTCATGTTATTCAAACTATTGTTAATCAGGATCATTTTTTTTCAGAGAGATTGTTAATCAAGAACACATGTACTCCTTTTATTTTGTTAAAAAAGCTGCTAGTAAACCAACAACCGTTGAGATCAACTGGCAAGAGCTGTTCACGCTTAAGTGAGGTCTCATATTCGACTTCTGGTGTATGCTGTAACATTGAATTAGTTATTGAAAAATCTTTATCACTCTTATGGTCCTATCCGGATAATTGGATTAGTCAAAGTGCAGTAGTTAGTAGTTCACACACAAAAAAAGCTGCTAGTAAAGCAGATGTAAATGAACTTCCTCTCAAGTGGGTTGTTAATCCTTCACCCAATTTGGTTGTCAACTTGATGTTCGTGGAATTTAAGTTAATGAAATATTCTTATTGTTAAAAGAAACATCATATGATTCAATAAATCATGGTAAAATGCTGCAAATTTAATATCTTCTGCCTATATGGTGGCTTGTAGTAGTGCTCAAAAAGTTTTTCTCTCTCATCGTCTGGAGCCTTCCTCATTTCTCTGCTAAAAGTCCCCTTTATTATTGCTTTTGGGAGCCAAAATTTGGCCACTTTAGCCGGAAATTGGTTCCATCTCTTTTATTACTATATATTGCCTAGATCTACTTTCTTTAGTTTAGTCTATGAAATAATTTTTTGTCTATCTTTTATAGGCCTTTCCTATCATTTTTGATGAATTTTGATTTTCACAAGTGTTTGTTAATTTGGTATTGCAAGAAATTTTAGTTTGTTAAAGATGGGTATAGTCACTCTCATCAGCTAGCGAAAGACAACATTAAGTTTGTCCAGTCATTCAACTGGATTTTAAACTTTTCTATCTCTATCCAGGACTAGCATTATTATTTCGGTCGACTTTCCATGGCGTCGTTGTATCACGTTTTAAGTGACTTTTTCTTTTTATTTCTTGATTTTATGTTTATAGTTGTTGCTGCTGAATTTATCTTGATCTCTCATATGTTAGTAATTTTTTGGGTGTTGTTGTGTTCGTCTGTTCTACTCTTGTTGTTCAAACCCCAAAATCCGTACAAACTCTTGACCAAAAGGCATTTTAATATATTTTAATTTTTGTTGTTGAGAAAAAAAAAAGTATGGAGGCTTGTAGTAAGAGTTGACGCAGCTAGCCAGCCCTTTGGGCAGACATTATTTTGGTTCACTGGACTTTTTTTTTTTTTTTTCATCGTCAGTATGGACTTGATGACGAATAACCTCTCTGAACAGACTAGACTCAGTCCAAATTTCTATAGCAATTGCGGCCAATCTCTGTAGCAATTAGCGAGTGCACCTAAATTAGATCTTTTAATGGCAGTAGGTCTTCTATAGGTAAAAAAAAAAAAAAAATAGAAGAAGAAGAAGTTAAGAATTTGAAAATGGCGCCATGAATTCTAATAAAATTATTTTTCCTTATTTTTGTCACTCAATGTCTTTTTTCTTATTTATAATATAATGTAGAATTCAGTTTGTTCACTTATTCAAATAACAACAACAACAACAATAATAATAAATAAAATCTTTTTAATGATTTACTTAAAGATTCAAATTTTGCTGTAGTTTATAGATTCCAAAATTAATAAAAATTTAGAACCATGCTTCGCAGCAAAATGTGTCTTTATAAGTAGGTAGTTCAGTGTTATGTTTTAGGATTCCAAGCCATGACATTTAATTTAAATAGGAAATTGATATTTATATTTATATTTATATGATGTAAAATTATAGTCTATTGTTAAATGATTCAAAGGTTCTAATACGTGAGTACAAATACATTTAATATATTTTTTATAATCATTAATCCATATGCATATGTTTCTTTGAAAAAAATAAATAAAAACAAGTTAAAAATTAAAGGATTAAAATTCAAAAATTTAAAAGTATAGGTACTAAAATGAGATTGTTGTTGGAGTAACGGTACAATTACAATCTTATCCTCTAGAAGTTTGTTGGAGCAATAACAAAAAAAAAATTGAGGATAAGTTTGTAAACCTATGAGACTGTTATTTTCTTTTAAAAACTTTTTTTTTTTTTGAGAAATTTTATAAACCATTTTAAAAAACGAGAGGGAGAGGCAAAATTTTCATTAGCGCCAAGAACACACAATGACATTGGCACACACCAGCAGATCACACACGCCATCCACTGATTCTGTTTCAGCAAATGAAGGTTATCTTGCTGCTTTTTAGCTCTTCTTCTCTTTTTCGTGCCTAATACTCCGTGTCTATATTGCACAAATATTTTAATTAGTGAGTATTTTTTGCATATTTATATTTCCATTTCCCCGTATTTACAGGGACTTAAAAACTTCAATTTAAAAGACATATATTTTAATCACAGGTCGTTTTTCCATATTCATATTTCTATTTCTTTTACCTCTGCATCTATCAGTACTACTTAGATTTGTGTTATTTGTTCTAATTCCATAGTTTGGACTTGGATTCCGTTTGGCTATTTCTAATGCATATGTGCTGCTACTAAATTGATGAATTCTAGTGCATAAAATCCAATTTGAGAAATAGCTGCGAAAATTTTTTATCTGGAGCAATTGCATTTGTATTTGTATCGAGTATTAATTGTTTGAATTCTGTTTTTGTTCGAATTCGATAATTTGGAGTTGTACTCTGTTTGGCTGTTTCTAATGCATGTTTGTTGTTCCTAAATTGATGAATTCTATTATAGTGCATAAAATGCTAGCAAAAGCATTGTCGTATACTTGAAGAAAAGTAGGCAGGAAAGGCGGCCAAAATTGGAGATAAAAAAGTATGATGGATATGATGGAAATGGAACCCACTATAGACTGTGTCCTTGGGCTTATTCATGCAAAATTCAACAATGCAAAGTGCTGAGAGAGATGAAATTTAAATGGAGAAGGCTAGGAGATGAATGTTCTGCTCCAATTTGATAAGTGTATAGTGATGATAAGAAGATAAGGTGTACAAATGTTCATGAGATAACAACAAAAGATGTGGGACTTTAGGCTGATATTAATTGAGCTGCTGATCATATCACTGATAGGGTGATATCTCGTCAAGAATGGATGGTTTATCATTTTATCATGGACCAAGACCTTAGTTGATGGCATGAATTCGGAATCCCCCACTCCCCTTATACTTTTCCTTCAAAAGTCCTTATACAAGGACCAAGTAAAAAAAAGATAGGCCGATACCCACCTCGTGCAATTCCTGCACATACAGCCTTTCAAGGCCTGAATTAACATTTGATAAGACCTCCTTTGTTTTCCTCTATCAGTACCACTACTACGTACTGCCATTGGCGATTGCTGTTTTCCTTGTCCTTAGGTCCTTAATGCACACACAGCCTTTCAAGCCTTGAATTAACATTTGATGAGACCTCCTTTGTTTTCCTCTATCAGTACTACTACTACGTACTGCCATTGGCGATTGCCGTATTCCTTGTCCTTAGGTCCTTCTAACATTATAGCCATCACACATTGTGTTTGCTTCCTTGCTGTTATGGCCTCAATTCTTCCAGCACATATTGTGTTATTATCACACAAATCAAGCAACTCTAGCGGATGGTTTGAATTGAACTTCTTTTGGAAACCTATATATATTATTAATACAACATATCAGACAATACAATGATACATTTTCTTGTATTTGTACAACTATATGTATGATAAAGTTTGCCTTTTAAAATTTTATGTTAAATTTACATTAATACAAGTTTTTTAATTAAAAATTTTTGAAATTTTTTACCATTACTGATATGTTACGCTTAACAGTAAAATTCAGAACACATATATGCATATTACTCCTTAATTATTGAGAAAATATGATATAAATTTTTTATATGATATATTTTTTAAGTACTGAGAAAATATGATATAAATTAACTAGTTATTATAATAAGGCAACCATTTCCGATGGGCAAAAGGTGGGGTCATTTGAGGCATGTAGATCCAATCCTGCTAGGCCTTGTTTTCTGTTGCTTATTCGACTGCCTACATGCCCTAGAATATGTTTGAGAATTGAAGGCATCATCATTGGATAACCTTAATTTATGTGTGTGCATACAAGGACAACTTGATTATGTAGAGGAGCCATATGGGTAGATTGAACCTTTCAATCGATGATTGGTTCAAAGATAATGCAAAGGGAACAAAGAAATATAAACTAACTATTGGTTTACACTAAACGGTGTCTTATGTTCGTCCCGTGTTTGCATTGTTTTCAGTGTTCGGAGACAATGAGAGTGCAATTTGGCACATGATATCTTATCCCCCCCCTTTTTTTTTTTTTTTCACTTGGTATATATAAACCATGTATATGTTTTTTATATAGTAATCAATATATAGATACATATGATTTTAAAAAACTTGAATTGAATAATCATAAGCTTTAATTAAATAGTACAAAATATGTCTGAATTTATAAGTTTAAAAATGGTGATAATTCGCGAGAAGTATCAATAAATATTTGAAAATCATTACAAAACAGAATGTGTATATATATATATATATATTAAATTAGAATTGAAGAGTCTTGTTAGTAGTTTAAGTGATAAAAAATATAAATATCTTATTATAAAGAGTAAGGATCAAACCCAACTCTCTCTCTTTTTTCTTATAATGTTGAAAACTAACTAATCCATCTAGTTGTTAAAAAAAAAAAAAATTGGGATCCAAAGAAGTTAAAATATTGCGTGAAGAGATCTGGAGGGCATGGAACCCACTGGCACTAGGGTTGTAGCCTGCGGTGCTTGGCCATATTCATGCAAAAAAGCCAAAGGCCAAAAACATCAACAAAGAATGCCAATTAAGATGGTAGAAAATTTGAACATAGAGAAGGGGATCGAAGATGAACCATGTAATACGTATCCTGCAACAATCCAAGAAGAGTACTGTACAGTAGTGATAATTAAATAGAGCAGAAGAGTATAGTGTAAACATATTCACGTACATTGGCAAAACAACAAGTTTGTGGGACTAGTAGACTGAAAAACCCCTCGTGCGTTTCCAAGACCTTTTAAATGCTGACAAGACCTCTTCTGTTTTTCCCCTTCTGATTTCAAGGACTTTCTTCCATTAATTATTAGTCTATTTTTTTGTTTGCTTCCTTTGTTGATGGTCTCTTTTTTATCTATAATAATTTTAGGGACCCGAATCAACCCCTTTTTTGTGTGTACTGTTTCTGACCCTTCCAACATACAGTACAAGCAATTTGGAAGTAATTTCTTTTGAATGTACAATGCAATGACCAAGACTTCTTGGTTTTCGTTTTGGTGGTAACTATTTATAAAAGTGGTGCAACTGACGTGGGTGCAAATCTTATCAGCTTTCTTTTTTCCTTTAATCAACTAACATACTAACATCTATCTATGTCAAAAAAAAAAAAAAAAAGTAATTTAAGAATTTATCCATATTACTTTCTAGCTAGTATATCGATTAGAGGTGTAATTGAGTCGAGTCGAATTAATACAATATCAAGTTCAAACTTCATTTGCTGATATAATTTAAATCTCGAAGTATGACTTAAAATTATTTTCAAAACTCGACCTCGACTCAATTAAATGATTTTCACACTCAACTCTACTTAATTAATTATTTAAAATTTTAAAAATATATACTTTTAAATATTTAAATTCGATTCGATTCGATAAGATATTTTTGTAATCATATTAAAATAATAAAAGAGTAAAATGATAAATATTCCCAAATTTAATTAGGCTGGCGAGCCTATTAAGTCAAATATTAAAGAGTTCGAACTCAATTCGATAGTTTACTCAAATAATTTGAGTTTGAGCTCGATTTGATAATAATTATGTTGATTTCAAATTTTTTTCTTGTCGACCCGGTCAACTTGACTTGATTACACCCTAATATCAATTTTTTCATATTCTTAAAAAAAGAATTATAGGCAATTTTTCTTTTTTGAATCCAAGTTATACCGCGCCTAGATTCAATTATTTTACTTTGATTTAAAAGCTCAACTTTGTAGACTCAATTTGTGCATTTGGCAGCTAAATAAAGTCAATAAGTGGAGCGTACAGATCGCCAAGTTGCAAATTCAAAGAGTTTTACCAACGCAATTGAAAAATAATAATAAAAAATTTTATAATTTTCATAAGATTTTATTTTGATTTTTTTTAATTGTATTGTTATTTCTCTTATTATTTCATCAATACACACTTTTAAAATTTTAATAAATGAAAAATCATATTTTTTTAAAAAATAAAAAAAAGTAAGGATGGAAATAACATATTTTAAAAAAATTATATTATTAAGTTATTTAATTTTCAGCAAGAGGTGAGAAAATAAGTTGACCTTTTTCATGTATTAATTAAAACCAGGTCAAACTAATTTGAGCTACAGAGATAGGGACTTGATAACAAAATTTTGTTAAGTGGCAATCAAATCCTAATTGGTCCCCCCATCTGGCCGATAATTCCATTCCACACCACCGAAAACTGGATTTTGCTAATCCTGTGAGGTGCATTTATAAACTTTTCTAGAAAATATCCCTAAAATGACAAAGAAAAGCTCACCACATGACTAATTGCCACCCCATTTTCAGCTAAATCATGCACTGTCAACAGGAGTTTGTATTGTATGATACAGCTTGAATGCAACCTAACTAACCTAACCTGCAAAAGTAAAAAACTGTATATGAGAATTGAGGATGATATTGGCAGCGGGTGCCATGTGTCAACTGCACTGATTTAAGGTTTAAAATTGATAATTTTGTTAAAAAAAAAGTCTTGGTCTTCCCGGAAAAACCCAACAAAAAATTAAAGATCAAACATGTCTGAACTTTTGAGACATCACAATGGCCACACCAATCAATATTCAAACTTTAATCTAAAGCTGTATAATTATCTCTCATGTGTTACTACTATTACCATTACTATACCATTATGCATACAGTAACTTATTCTTTTCCTTAAACTATTGGATTTTCAAAATTAAATCAACTTTAACGATTTGACTTGTATATAATTAAAAGGTGGTAAAACAATTTCTCCAATTTAATACGATTATATACATTAAAATTTGAACTCAAAACTAAATTTAAATAAAAATAGTTCTCTATCAGCTTATTTCAACAATTCTTGATGGTCAATAATAATTTTTCTATCAATAAAAAATAAATAATTTAAGTATCATATATTATAACTCTTTCTTGTAAAGTTTAAATCCTACATTTCATAATAGAGATTCATGTCTACATTTAACTTATTACATCAAATTATTGGATGTTTGACATATATACTAAATATTTTATACTTAACTAATGAAAATAAAAATAAATATTTTAATTTTACACATTTAACCATTAGATGTAATAAGTTGGAGGCACAATATATTTGTGGCCCTTCGTACTTAGCATTATTGGTCAGTTTGACACCTCAATTTATAGCTTTACTATTTCAATATTTAAATTTGCTTAAAATGCACTAATAAAATGATATAATGCTTCTACCGCTCTTGTATTTATCACTTTTTGTCAGTTTAACATTTTTACTTGTAATTTTTTGTCAGTGAAATTTTTAATATGTGACAAATGCTTATTACTATTTCATGTCATGTGTGCTGATAGGAATTTAAAAATTATATTTTTGACTAGTTAAGATATTAAAATGATAAAATTATAAATTAATATGTTAAACTGATAAAAAATAATAAATATAAAGGGTGATAGTTATGTTACGTTTAAGTTGGATCGTGGGTTCCCTTTATAATAGAGTGACTAATAAGTATATCTCTCAATAGCTGTATATTAACTGAGGCCTTAGTAAAACTATTATTACTTTGAAATTGAACTGTTTCGTATGTCAAATGGAAACTACTGTAATAACTCCAATAATTAATGCTTAAAGTCCATCAAGACTTTGACTTTGATTTTTGAATTTTGATGATTAAAAATCAAAATGTCTCATTAACTACATTCTTTTGTGCAAAAATCCTTTTCCAGCACCCTGCCCCCACAACAAAAAATAATAATTACATTACAAAATAAACCCAAAAGGGGAAAAAATATTATATATAGATATAATTTTTTAACCATTGAAGTTGTCATCAAGACTATGCCTCCATGTTACAAGTTAATTTCTGCTCCTCTAGGCCATCATTTTCTCCAAGTAGTTTTGTACTATCACGCTCATTATGAGTGAGCAATTGAGCTCTTTCAGCTTCCAAATCCCAATCGGTAGATCCCACGACGTACATCATGAGTCCAGCACAGCAAACCTGAGCTGAGAACAGCCCGAGCCACAGCCCACAAAACCCAACACCAACCCAGAACCCAAGTCCAAGGGCTACTGGCATTCCCACCAAATAAAATGCACTCAGGTTGACGTTAGCTGCACTGGAAGGGCGTGCACTTCCTCTCAACACTCCACACCCAACTGTTTGTGGACAGTTGCCAAGTTCGCATAACCCCAAGATAGGCAAAGCAGCAGTTGTAAGCCGTAAGATCTCACCATCACTAGTGAACATTTGGCCCCATTTATCCTTCATTCCTGATGCAAACGTTGATGCTATTAAGCCTATTATAGCTGAAATAAACACCGCCACCACAGTGGACAATTTGGCCTTATGAGGACGGTTTGCCCCAAGCTCATTACCCACGCGAGTAGAAACAGCGAACCCAAGAGAACTAGGAAAAATATAAATCAACGAGGTCGTCTGTATCAAGATGCCCATAGAAGCAACTGTTGATTTGGGATTAGCTAAAAGCCCACATAATATAATCATGATCTCATACCACCACCACTCCAAACAAACTGATACACAGCTTGGCGCCGCCAGTTGTATTAGAGGCTTCCACCCGGTGAAGCATTCTCGGCTCGGTTGGCTCCATGCGGACAAACCAGAAACCCACACGTAAGAAACCAAAGACAAGAGCACAAAAAAGTTGGAAGCAGCGGCAGCAGCAGCTATGCCTGCAACCCCGAGATTAAAATGGTTGACGAGTAAAAGATTAATAGGTAAATGAAGAACGGTTCCAGCGACGGTTGCTAATGTTAGAGGAAGGGTGATGCCTTGTGCTCGAAGGTAAATGCGGATTGGGTGGATGAAAGAGTTTGTTAAGAGGTCAGGTAAGGAGAAGAGCAAATAAGTGTGAGCAAGACGTGTGATGTTGGGATCTTGATGAAGATATACAAGGATTTTAGACACGTTAATCCATAGTAGAGAAATGGGTATTGATGAAATTAAAAGAAAAATCACAGAACGATGAAGGGTTACAGATAGAAGCTTTGGACGTTGAGCACCAAAAGCTTGAGAACAGAGAGGCTCCATTCCTAAAGCTAGACCTGCAAGAACTGAATAACCAGTGATGTTAGCGAAAGCAATAGCAAGAGAGCCAGCAGCCAGCTCTAAGTCGCCAAGATGGCCTAAGAAGAGCATGGAAAGAATGGAACGAGAGTAGAGAATGAGAGCGGTTAGAGCTATAGGGAAAGCGAGTTTAAACAGTGACTTTGTCTCTGAGATCATCTCTGAAACAGAGGGGTATATTTCTCGCGGCGGCGGATTTATTTTGAGATTCTTTACGTCTTTTACGGTGGTGGGTAGTGATAAAAGATCATAGTAGGGATGAGTCTGCGGAGTTTGTGCCGGTTTCTCTGGAACCGCAACTGTTAAAGAAGAAAACACAGTACTAGCACTGCTAGTACTAGTGGTGTCAAGATTACACATAACGCAGAAGAAGAAAAAGAAGATGGTTTTGATCAAAAAATTGTTTTCTTCTTTATTTGCTCAAGCTCAAGAGATACTCTCATGAAGAGCACTCTTCTCGATATGGCTTGCTAGCTCTCAAACCGTACCAAAAAAACAATGGAAAAAAAATAGACAGATATGAATTATAAAGATGCAGGGAAGGTAGAGGGGTATAAATAGAAGACGATGGAATTTAATTTTTTTGGTTAACAAATAGGGCATAGCGCGATAATTATTATTTTTAAATTAATGACAGTAAAAATTTAAAATTATATCTCAAAATATTTTTATAGAAAAGTTAGTCTCACTTATATCATAAAATTTAATTTAATGAACGCTTTTAATTCCCACTTTGCAGTAGTAGAGCTACTGTAAATAACCTTCCTTTTATTTTCTGTTGTTCAAGAAAAAAAATAACCTTCCTTTTATTTATTTATTTTTATATAATGTATACATATATATACCCTATATGATACTTTCTCTATTTCTAAATAATTGTCATTTTAGAAATATAATTTTATTTCTAAATAATTGTCGTTTTAAGTTACCAATGTATTTTAATGACTTTTTTTCCTATTTCATTCTTATTTAATATAAGAGAATTAATTGAATAAATATCTACTCATTTTAAAACTCTATACGAAGCTAATAAATATTATAAAGATAGTATAATATTTTATATATATATTAAATATATTTTTTAATTTATGTTTAAAAATTTTAAACGATAATTATTTAAAAACATATATAATATATAAAGAAAGGGACGTGATGCTGGAATTTTCCGATGTTGAAAAAAAAAAAAATATATATATATATATATATAATTCACAATATGATCACTAACTTTAATTTCTTTTCTTTACATGATTATGGATAAAAATAGTTTTATTTAAATTACTATATAGTATAATTATTTAATCTAACGGTTCTTGTTTTAGTATCTCTCTTTCTATCAAATTAAGGTAGTAGATATGACCTTTTTTTTTAAGGACAGTTGAGCCAATTAAGAGAAAATAATTTTTGTAAAAAAACATACTACATCAATGTAAATACATTTTTCAAATTATTTGTAAGAAAATAATATATGGTCAATGTGTAAAAAAAATATATAATAAATTATTAACTTTAATACTTTAACGTGCCAATTAAAAAATTAATTATCCTGCGAAGAAAATATTTTTTTTTTGGAAATATTTATACTATATTAATTAAATATGGAACGCTTATTTGTTTTTATTAATTGCTAGTTGGGAATAAAGTAACCTTTTCCATCAACAAGACCTAGTGGTGTGCTTCCATTTTTGAGACATTTTAAGAATGAAATTTATTTATATTATTAAATAAATATAAGGTTTTTAAAGTATTAAGCTTAGATAACAATAAGTGCAATAATTTATTATAATAAAATAGTTTCTTATTTATAAGGTCTACTATCACTTTAATATTTTTTATTTTATTATATTAATTATTTTTATTCGCTAACAATTATTGGAATCAACTAATAGATTGCTTAAATTAACAATTATGAGTTAATTGTTTAGGAGAGTACCAAACTTTGGACTTGTTTCATTTTGCTTACTAAATTTTAATTTATATCTTTTTTAGTTACTGTACTTCTATTTAATTTCAAAATGCTTACCCAAAAGTTTTTTCTAATTCAAAAAGAATTTAGGATTACCAATTTAGTCCAAACTTGAACTTTCTTTACAAATAAGTCCATATATTCTATAGAAAATAGATAAAATAAAATTTTGTATATTTTTGTTTATTTCATGCCTTTTATTGTAGAAAATTTTGTTCGGTATCTTTGTTTATTTGACTAGTATAATATTAATAGTTTAAGAAATTTGATAAGAATTATTTGAAGTTGGTCAAGAAAAATTTAATATTCATTTATAATATTATAACTAATATTGTGATTGTATTGGATATAATAGAAAATTATGTATTATTAATATAATTATTATATTTTTAGATCATCTTCTTGGCTTTGAATAACCTTTAGGTTCTGTTGTTAACTCTCAAAATTTTAACAAATTTGGAAAGCTGAAAAAATTTAAAAATTTAAGATCTCATCCTTTTTGATCGCTGAGTAACTCTTTGATTTCGCCTAATAGGAGCAGACTCATACTAGATGGTATCAAAGCTGTACAAAAAGGTGATGAAATAGATTTCTAAAATTCTTTGTATTTTTTGGACTAAATTGAAAAAGTTAAAATCGAAGGACGACAAATTCTGGATAGTACTCTTTTTGAAACAAAATCAAAGTTGGGTTATCAAAATGAAACAAATTAAAGTTCAATATCCAAATTTCAACAATGGGTGACTTTAAAAATATTTAACCCTAACAATTATTGAAATCAACTAATAGGATTACACATATGTAATCCTATTAAATTAATTGTTTAAAAATATTTATTGTTCTTATAGTTATATTTGAATTGAATTGAATTAATTAGAGTTTAACGAATTTTGATTACGAAAACTCATTATATCAATTATTTTTCTTCATTTAGTGATATGCATTTTAAGCAGTAACTTATATATTTGCATAATGAAATAAAAAAAATATAAGCAATTTGTATGCATACGTGTAATTACTTTTATTATGTTATATATATCATACTTATATTTGATATTGTGGGGTGTACATAAATTTAATATAAATGTTTGAGAGTGCACAAGATCTACGAAATTTGATTTCCTTACACATCTTTAAGTTTCCTCAATTGTAGCTCGACCCCTCCAAATCCCATCAAATCGAATGCTCATCATTTCCTCAAATTTTATTTATTGCATATACATATACATCACATGATAATTTTTTTGAAATCAAATTTTCTGTCGCCACTTTTATTCAATTGTAAATGCAAGTTAATCAACTAATTAATCATGTATAGTTGACTTCGTGGTCCTTGCAAACGTTGAATTTTGACCATAATTTTTTTTGAACTGTCGGTGTTCAATGTTAACTGAATTTTAATTATTCGATTAGACTCAGACACAACTATAAAAGTAGTAAAAATCTTTTAACAAATAATTTAATATGACTGCATATATTAAGATTTGAATTTAAAATATAATTTAACCAAAAACATTTCTTATCTTTCTGTTAGTTGATTGCAACATTTCTTGATAATTTTCAATTTATAACTAACAATACTTTGTGAAATGAGACGCATTTAATTACAACATCACCACCATCATCAAAAATCCAAATTGAGCCTAAGAATGACATAATGGGAAGTCGAGTGTGCTTAGCATTTCATCATCTTGATAAAATGAAAATTAGTGGGTCACTATCATATAGTGAAATACTTTATAATGCAAATGACTTTCAAAGTTTCAAACTTAGTGTGATCAAGATATGCATACAACATGGAAATACAAAACAAGTGGAAAATAAAACAGAAATGTAGCAATCAAATTTGGGATTTGCACTTTAATTTCAAAGAGGAAATAATTAAAACGAGATCAAATTAATTTTTTTTTATAAGCTATATGAATTTGGACAGGAATTAATGTCTCACAAACCATGTGCAGCAATGCGCCCCACGTGGATATGGCATGCGTGTGGGTCTCTACCAAGTTCGTTCTATTTTTTTTTTAATGTTTACAATACTATTATCATTTTAGGAAAGGTGCATCGATCAAAAATTACAAAGGCCATAAACACCACACATAAAGTTACCCTAAATCCAATATGCAAAGAAAGAAAATTGCTATTTATTTTTTATTTATACTATCTACCTTTAAAATTCATTAAATTTTAATTAATTCAGTTTAATTTCGATACAATTATAAAAATAATAAAAATTTCTCAACAATTAATTTAATATAACTGTATTTATTATAATTTAAATTTAAAATATCACTTAAATAAAAATAATTTATGCCAATTTATTCCAATAATTGCTTATTAAAATTGATATTTATTTAAATCAATAAATTCACATTGTTTTCATTTCTCATGACTAAGATATTTATTAATTAGGAATAAAAAGTGTACACTCTAAACATTATAACAATATAATGATGTACTTATAAAATTGAAAATTAAAACATTACATTAATTCATTAAAATATTGTTTTAAAAAGCAGCATTTTTTTTTATCTACTCATTACAGTAGACAATTGTGTATATAAATTACAGCATTCAATCATCAATCTAAGATATTCGTAGAGGTACCTTAACATCTTCCATTGTGGAATTAAACTTAATTTCAAGCATATAAACAAGCGAAGTTTTATTTTATTTTTTTATTTTTTTTATTTTTTTTCATCATCAGCTCTATTGAGTTGGATGGAAGCAATGGAGGAAGAGATGAGCTGTGGGTTACAAGGCAAGTAGCTGGCTTTAATTTATAATATAAAAATACATGGACGTTAATTGCCATAACTCAAATGTTTATATCAATCCAATTTCAATATCTTACTCTTTTTTTTTATCAGATTTTGACGTGTATAATAATGCAAATTGTGACAAACTCACAATTATTTCATAAAAGATATTTTCTTACAATTGTACCTTTTTTTTAGTTACTAATTGTATGGCTTCTGCTGTTGACGATTCTATAGCAATATTTTTTCACATAAAACTTCGTTAACCAACCAAATAATTGACTAATCAAAGCTTTTTGGTTGTTGAAATTTTATATTAATTATATAAAATATTTCAATCATCTTCAAATGTACAACCAAAGTATAGGCAATTGAAGTTACTTTTGTATTATTATGTATACACTAATTAACCTTATCAACTTCAAACCAATTGAACATCTTCAGTTCAACAAAAAAAAAAAAAAAGGCAAGCAAATCTTTATCAATGTACTATCGTACCCAATTTTTTTTAGAAAAAAAGGACTTGGATAAAGAAGTTTATTGTACAAATTCATGGGTGGACAACAACCAAATATAATTTAGGACTTTTCTCTTCTCTATTGTTATTGTAATTGTAGGGTACTTGATTTAATGCATGGAGAGTGACATTATGAAACGTTCACATGTTCGGGTCAAAAATCAAGAATGTTTGATATAGCAGGACAGTTGGCAATAATAATCAAAGATTCAATAAGACGAAAAATAAAATTAGAAAAATATTAGTATCTTTTTTTTTCAATCTAACTCGATACTTTTTAATATATTTTATTAGTTTTTTTATAAAATATGAAAACAGTGTTAAATATACTTATTAAATTTTTATATATTAAACATAAAAATATTAAATGTATGTAACATATAAATATAAATATAAATAAGTTACTCCCTCTCTTCCTTTTTAATTAATTGTCGTTTAAGGATTATGCACACAGATTAAGAAATGTAATTAATATATGTATAAAATACTATACTATCCTTATAATAATTCTCTCAATCAATTATTAATTTTATATATTCTCAAAAGTTGTATGTATAAATAAAGGTATGATAGAAAAAAATGTAGTTAAAATGTATTAATAATTGAAAACGTCAAATAAATTTTAAAAAAATTCAACCTAAAACTACAATTAAAAAAAAAAAGGAACATAGAAAATATTTTCGAATGTGGCGAGTCAAGTATGTATATACATACACACTTAACTCATGATATGTCAACTTGCTAAACTGTCATGAAATGAAGAAACATAAAAGTTTTAACCTTTTTAAAAAAACAATTTTATCTGGTTGTTGTTAATTAATAATAGTATTACTATATATTTTACCTTTTTATAGTATTTGAAAGAGATTTTAAAAGATAACATTCTTTTATTTTATTAGTTACTAACAGATTAGGAAGTTGACACATCATGAGATAGAAGAAATTCCTCCTTCACGGGTTGTATAAAGAAAAAGTTCAAATCTTAAGGTGCATCCTCTTCAAGAGCATCGTAAGAGGTGTAGAGTTTAATTATTTACCGTCATCGATTTAAAAGAAAAAACTGTCTCCTGTTGTATAATTTATTAAATATAAGGTCATATATGATCTTCTTATTTACTAAAAAAAAATGTCCATATATAAGGAGAGCAAGTTTTACCTGTTGCAGAGAATAATTTGTTTTCTCTCTCTTTCTCTGTCTTGTTGAGTTGGGAGTAATTGACTGTTATTGTCGTTTCCAAGGGTGGGGTGTCGTCGTTTCTAAGTGGGTTTAAAATTGTGAGACCGAGAGCTATTTGTAAGGTTGCTGGGTGTTTGATTGGTTTCATTCATACATTGAGTGAGACAGGAGCGGCCACCCTTTGTCCAATTCTCTTTTTGCTTCTAATATTGCACCACCACCTCTTCCTCTTGTGTTTCTTTTACGGGAGCGCGTTGCGTGTTCCCTCTACCGTCCCGTTTCCAACATACAAATATCTTTTTCTTTATCTTGATGCTTTCATTTCTCACCCTTTGATCGCACAACTTTCTTGATAATGTTCATATAAAAGAAAATTCAACATTTGCATTGGATCCTTTACCATATAATTACAATACCGTCCAATAAAAAAAAGACACATGTATAAAAGATATTCTAGTGATTGTGCGGTATAGGTTCTTTTGTTTGTGATAGTTCCCTCCACTGAGATTATGTACATATTATTAACCAGCAAATTATTGGAAACAAATACGAGTTACTATATATATATATGCAGTCATGTTGAAAATTTTTATTGTGCGGACAAAAAAAAATAATGTACATTTTATTGGCATTTTCTAATTAGGCTAACGACTCCAGTGAGCAGTATCTAATAATTTACTTTTTCTGGCATGGTTTCAAGAATGCATTTTTCACACCGACGGGTTGGGTGTGATTAATTAGTACTGTTGTTAAATAGACTTAAACAGTGGTCAAAAGAAAAGCTAAAAGATGGGTTGTACAAGTTAAAGCAAAGATTGGCGTGTGTGGAAAAGTTCATAAGAGGAGGAAAATATATATATAAGTTGGGGAGGAATGATATTGACGGTTGATCAGTTGGGGGGATCTGCACTGCCCTAATTTAGGAATATGCAATGGATGATAGTGTTTTTGGGGATTGTGGGTGGCTGGATTCCACGTCAAAAACACTTAGAAATGGGTATCTTTTGTTTAAAGATATGGGCATCTGCTGTCTAGTCTCAAGCCATAGCCATTTTTAATATATATGATGGAGATTGGAGGCACATGATCAGTTTGGAGGCAAAATAAAAAAGAAAAATCTGCCTTGTAAAAGGGCCTTTCTAGCTGCTTGCTTGTATGACTACTGCAGACAATATTGCCTGACTCCATCCTTTTATCAGCATACGATGGGCTATAAAAATGCAAAAAGATAAGCATCAAATAAACAAATATATAACAGAGGGATCAAAGGAAAAATATTCAAAATTAAGTTTTCCTTTGCTCATTAAAAAAAAATCAACAATAACTTATATTACAAATCTTTTTTTACATAAAGTTAGGTTTTTTTGTCCGTCAAAAATCATACTATTGATGTGAAGGACTAAAAATAAAATAAAAAATAATATCTTCTAGTTTAGCTTTACAATTTAAACATTAATTAACAAGTTACTATTAGATGTCAGCGAGGGAATGGTCAAGTGATAATTTCTTTCCAAGAGCATTCTAAAGTGTAAAATTCGATTCATGTGATCGTCAATTTAAAGGGAGAATTGTCCCCTGTTGTGCAGTACATCAAAATTTAGGTCACATATGACCTCCCTATTAAAAAAAATAAATTACTGTTAGATGATTGTACTTTATATTTTATTAAATAATCGGGGAATCAAATAATTCATATTTATATACCCTAAAAATTAAAGGAATGTTACTCTTATTTTTTTTAACTCTAAGATTTCTCATAATTTAAATTAATGAAATTTTTCTTTAAAGAAACCAATTAACAAAAAAAACTGAATAATATGGAGGTCAGAATTAGGTTTGAATAGATAGGAAGATTTGAATTTATTATAATAAATTTCCAATTATTCTTTTTTGGTAACGTTTTACCAAAAAAAAATGTTGTAAATCACTAAAAATAGTAATAAATTGAATCCTTCCAGACTGAACTTAAGGTCAACTTAATTTGGGCATTAGAAAATTTAATAATTGATCACTTCCAGTTTTAAAAATATGCTTAGCAATATATATTGACTGCACTTACTCTCAATTAATATAAATAATGGACCTCTAATTGATCAGTGCACAATTTTTTTTAAAATTAATTTCTTTCAAGTCCCAACTGTGAGGTGCAAGGGGTCCATCATGCATTATTTGAAAAATAATTTATCAGATAAGATAAAAAATTGTTTGAAATATTTTAAATTAGCTTCAATTCTCAAGAAAAAAAAATCAAATATTTAAATTGACTAAACTTTTTTTTTTCTTTTTCCTGTAAATGGGTTTTGAACAACACTGGTGGGAAATGACATTTTGTGTTGATATGTATGACATTATGATTTAGGCATCTCCCCAACAACCATCACAATGAATTATTATGCATATGGAATAAAATGAGTTTTTTTTTTCAAGCGTCGTTGGAAAAATTGTTCCCAAAAAATGGAGTTTTGTTGCAAAAACATGAAAATTTCAATATAACTATTGGGACAGGTGGCAGCACCCCAGATGATGAGCAGCGAAGGGAGGAATAAGGATCCACATAACAAACACTTTTCATGAGAAAAAATGCCTTTCTCAAGATACATATTTCATATTACTTTTGCCAAAGAAGTTCTGAAAAGGCTCATATTGGCAGCAAAAAAAGTGTAGTATATAAGCACAAAGAATATCACACAACCACGTTCCAAAAAAAAAAAAGCACATTATACGTCCATGCAAACCAGAAGAACTTTTAGTGCAAACCAGGAGAGAAAAAAAAAACAACATGATATTCAGATCTCGCATTGGGTTCTATAAATTTTTGTTTTTGATCTTGCCAGTAACGAGTAATCTTTATTATTAGATGAGATCAGTGTCAAATTGCCTTTTATTAGATCTTCAATGGGTAGAAAAGTAGCTGTAATGGGATTTAATCTATTGCCAACTTACATACTTTGTCTTCGAATATCAGATAATCTTTTTCCAACCTTTTTAAGGATCCATGATGGATTGATAAATAACCACAAAAGAAAAAAGGCAAACCCAGCTCTTGAAAGTGGCTTTTCTGTAACCATATTGGCTTTGCCTTTATGGGTTTTTTTTTTTTTTAAAAATAAAAAATTATAAAATTGGTAATAAACATATTGGTGTTGTTCGAAATAAAGAAAACTCTTGAAAGTGGCATCACTGGTTTTTATTTAAAAAATTGACACTTTGAAATTTTTTTTTTAAAGGGTCTATGACTGTTAGGAATTGAATTATGATTTCAAGCGAAACATTTTAGTGTTGTGTTTAATTCGACCAATAAGATTTATTAATAATTTTTCCTTTAATTTATACAAATAAAAAGAATTTGATCAACATTGGTTTGATTTATTTAATTATATAATTGTCATAAGAATTATTGGACAAGAAATAATTAACATATATATATATATATATAATGAAATAATAAATGGATATCATCCTCATCCTTACATTAGACACACAGCTCATCTCCAATATTTTCTAAGGCTTTTCCATCCAACTTGTTAAGATCGCTGAAAAAGGGCAAGAAGTTGAGGTACGGTTTGGCTTTTGCCTTTGTAAACATGTGCATGTGTAGCTTGTATTAATATCAAACATTATATATACGGAGCTTATAAATGAGCTTTTTAGCTAACAGTAATGAGCTGTTGCTCGCTTTACATTTCCTTAAATGGTTACATTGACAACAACCTAAAACAGAATTAAGCAAGTGCAACTAGGGAGAGGGTGTGTAGAGTAGAGACAGACCCACACGCATGCTATGTCCACATGGGCCGGCTTCGCTGCACATGTTGTGTGAGACATTAATTCTTGTCCTACTTCCCACTACCATAACTTCAGATCGTATGGTAGCTAACTCACTTACCTAAACTTTGCACAAGCTTTGAGCCTTGTGTGTGTGCATGTTAGAATCCCAGAAAATTATATGAGTGTTAACGCATTGAAACTTGAAATTTTTATATGTTCATCATGATGAGATAATTTTTTTTTTTTAAAAAAAAAAAGTCATTGGAACTGCCTCCATTCAGCAGCTAGCTAGCACTCCAACCATTTTATGCTCTGTTGCCTACTACATTCCAATAAGCTTATGAAATATAAGCATATTTAAAAAGCTAGAGGTGGTGAGTTTCCATTTGGCAAACTGTGTCTGGCATACAATATTGTGTGCTAGGATTGCTGTCCCCAGTATACAAGTGCAGTGAAGGAAATTTAATAAAGATTTTCAATGCTTAAATTCTACTACTCTTGCACCCTCTAGAGAAGCAATCAAGTAGGCTCCTTAATTTTCTTAGGCACCATTTGTCAATCATCCATAAATAAAAAAGGGTTTTAGTTACTTCAAAGAAATTTTTTAAAAAATATATATTAATTGTGTGGAGAAAACTGTACCTAACTTGACCATTAATTCAAACAATTGTATAGTTGTATTCAAATTAGACTTCCATTGTCCAGCTGATGTTTTATTTTCAAGATTTACAAGTCAATTGAACATCATTGCCTTGTATTGACAATTGAATAAAAAGAGATAACAGAAGAATATATTGATTGATATTTTGGTCAAAAAAATATTGATTGATATCAAATCATGCAAAATATATATGCTCTAGATATAAACAAAGATTGAGGAAATGATGAACATTCGATTTGATTGGATTTGGAGGGGTCGACTCTTGATTAGATCAACAATATTACAAACATATTATTGGTTGAACACATTTTTTAACATTAAAAGAAGACATTTTTTAACATTAAAAGAAGACATTTTTTAACATTCAAAGAGACAGTGATTGTAAAATAATTTTTCATTAAAATTATAAAATTATTTTTATCTGATTTTTTTTAAAAAGTTTTCATTAGGTAATTCATTAATATATTAGATTATTTTATCTCTTTATTAAAAAATAAATTAAATTAGTTAAAGTTTAGTAAATTTTAAATACCGATAAATCAAATAAAAATATAAAAAAATTAGATATAGTAATCTTGTATGGTGCACTTCTTCAACATCAATTTTGTTGAATCTAGTGAGATCCTTCAATAATTAAAAGGTCACTACAATACATCCATTACAAGAGCCGAAGTCAAAAAAAAAAAAAAAATCTCTTTTACCTTTTGTGATTGATTCCCTTGTTGTATATGATCTCTCTTCGGAAGCTCCAAGAAAGATATGATTCACATGGCACACCCATGATTTGCTCTCTTTTTAAACATATGACTTGCTTCCTTATTGAACATGTATTTTCCATTATGTCCTACTCATGATATACCAGAATTCCTTGGTTGCACATGCTCAACACAAACCTTAACAGTGAATGTGTATAGGTAAAGCAATTAAAGACGCAATACATATAGTCAGCAAAAAAAAATAGTCAAATGGTAATTTCTCTTCAAAAGCATTTTAAAATGCAAAATTCGATTTATGCTGTTAATGATTTAAAGGAGAGAATTACTTCTTGTTGTGCAGTTCATTAAAATTTAGATCATATAACCACTATATTAATAAAAAAAAGACCTAATATAACTATTGTATTAAAAAATATATCTTTATATGAACCTTTGTATATTTCAATTTATAAAAAGTAATTGAAATGTTATGAAAAATTAAAAAAAATCAATAATTTATTTATGGAGCCAATAGTTGAAGCTGTTGTGACTACATGAGACTGAAAATATTGAATGAAAAAAAGATAAAAATTATCTTCCTCTACGTATAGCATGGTATAAACTAGGGGTGTTCAAAAATCAAACCGGCTGAGTGTGCCGAACTAGATTGAGCCAAAGTGAAGAAGCGGCTTGGTCTCCGACAGAGAGAGAAGGCGGTTCAGTCCGTGAAAGCTAGGAATAAGAGGGTTCGGTTGGCGGTTCGGCTCGCTGGTTCTAGTAACCAAACAGCTTGAACTTCCGAAAATTGAAACGACATCATTTTAATATAGGGTTTTTTTAACCCTGCATATAAATACGCATCATTCTTATATTGCTTGCCTCCCTCATTTTACAGTCGTATCTCCCTTTCTCCTAACCCTAATGTCTCTGTGTTGCTCTCGAAATCTCTAACCCTAGCCGCCTCCTCTTAAATCTTCAACCTATCTTAAACCTTTCAAATCTCCATCTTCTCGAAACCTTAGCCCCTCTCTATTTCTCTCAACACCTCTAACCTCTCATCTCTCGCCTTCGTTTCATAACTCCTACTGCTATATCGTCTATATGTGTTCTCATGTTTAATGTTCTCCTCTTCTTAATTTCTAAAGATTTGTGCATGAGATCAATAAATCATTAATATCATGGTCAGTGTTCTCATTCCATTAAGGATTTGAGATTAATAGACAATTGATCTGTGTTCTCTCTTGTTTTCTTTGTTTTGATTTGTGTAAGTTGAGTAATCCACTTCGGTTTTGTGTTCTTGTTGTTATTTTTTTGAATCATATATCTTAGAGATTATTTTATAACATCACTCTTTTTTTTTTAATCATAGATCTTTTGAGATCGTAAAGTTATGGCTTTGTAATGGTGGAAACTTTAAAGAAATTCTTTGATCTGTGAATGGTGGAAGCTATCTATTTATATCTTGGTAATATAAAATCCCTGCTCAAATCGACACTTGAGAACTTCTAGCAGAGGTAATAAAAATAATTTTTTCAATTATTTTGTTTTAAAATTAATAAAATTTTATTTTTACTTATTTTATTTTAAAATGTGAAAGAAATTATTTTTGTTAATTTTTTTAAGATCTGTAAAATATTTATGCATTTTTAGATCTTTTATATACTGTGAAAATGTGTTCAAGTCAAAAAATTGATTTTTTACTTATTTTATTTTATGATTTTGATAAACAGATGTGAATTTGTGCTTGATTTCATGTGTTAAATTTACCAATTTAATTTATAAACTTTGTGTTTGTTTAATATGTTTTCTTATATAATTATATGTGCTTGCTTTGTAATTTGTGTTTTTTCTTTTGTGAATCTGTGATAGATTTGTAATTTGTATTTTTTCTTATAAAGTTTGTGAATCTGTGATTGATTTGAGATTTAAGTTTCTTACTTTGCTTGATTAATAATACTTATGTGTTGGACCTGTCCTAGATGGATAATGCTAGTGGAACTGAAACAGACAAAGTCCCACAGACTCAAACTGACAAAGTCCCACAAACTCAAATGGTCAAAGTCCCACAGACTGGGGAAGCTTCTAAAAATTCTGAGCAGCCACCAGAAGCAACTCAAAAATCAAAGAAAAGAAAAGATCCTGAACACAGATCACTTGCATGGGAACACTTTAAGGAAATTAGGAATGAAACATGAGTTGTGATTAAAGGCAGGTGCATATATTGTGCTAAGAAAATTAATGCTCAGTCTAAGATACATGGCACATCATCTATTAGGAATCATGTTCTTACTTGTTTGAAAAATCCTCATGATAAAAACACTAGACATAAATTATTGACACTTCAACTTGTGAACATGGTGGAAACTGAAAGCAAAGAAACCCTAGAATCTCTAAAAACTTGGAAATTTAATCAAGAGGCAATTAGAAAGTGTCTTGCATGTATGATAATTGTAAATGAGTTACCTTTTAAATCTGTGTAATGGGAGGAGTTTAAGAAATTCTTATGTCTTGCAATTCCTAGGTTCAAATTACCTTCTAGAACTACTTTGACAAGGGACTGCTTTAAATTGTACATGAATGAGAAGCAGTCTTTAAAGCTTTTCTTTAGAAATCATTGTCAAAGAGTGAGCATACCACTGATGCTTGGACATCTATTCAACGAATCAATTACATGTGCATAACTGCTCACTTTATAGATGATCAGTGGAAGCTTCATAAGAAAATTATCTCATTTGTGCCTTTTATATCTCATAAAGGTGAGTACATTGCACAAGCATTGGACAATTGTTTGCTTGAGTGGGGGCTTAGAAACTTATTCACTGTAATAGTGGATAATGCCTCATCTAATGACACAGCCATGGGGCATTTAAAAAAGAAAGTGTTAGGTTGCGGTGTTAGTGCAGTTAGATCTAAATACATGCACATTAGGTGCATTGCTTACATATTGAACCTCATTGTGCAAGATGGGGTTAAAAGATGTTAGTGAGGCTGTAAAAAAGGTTAGAGAATGTGTTAGATATGTCAGAAATTCACCAGCAAACTTAGAAAAAGAATTTGCTGAGTTAGTTGTTATTCAGTCTAAAGTATGCCTTTCCCTTGATGTTCTAACAAGGTGAAATTCTACCTATTTGGTGCTAAAAATGGCTTGTGTTTTTGAAAAAGCTTTTGACAAGTTTGATGAACAAGATTCATCATTCAGATCTAATTTGAAGGATTTTGTGCTTGATTACTTTGACTGCTTGTCTGTTAACAAATTGGTTAATTTGTTGAAACACTTTTATGACATGACTTTGAGAGATTCTGCTTCTCATAATATGACTTCCAATACATTATTTTCTGAAATCGCTAAATTATATTGGAACTTGAATGAGTGGAAGCTTTCTAGTGACTTGAATGCCAGAATAATGAGCCTGAATATGATGCAGGAGTTCAAAAAATATTAAGGTGATCATGATAAGATGAATAATCTGATATTTATATCTTGTGTTTTGGATCCTCGATACAAACTTAAGTACGTGTCATATATTCTTGGTCAAATGTATGGACCTGTTGTTAGTGAAAGTTTGTCTCAATCTGTAAGAAACTCTCTCTGAATTATTTGCTGATTATGTGGCTTGTTATGGTAAAATTGATTCTGCTTCTAATCTTATGTTTCTGCTTCTACAACTTCTGTGAAACCTATTTCTATATTGAAAGCAAGATTTAAGCAACATCAATTTAAATATGGAATGGGTGGAAGCAAAAAGTCTGATATTAATTTATACCTAGTTGAGTCTCTATTATAAGAAGAGGGGGATTAGATATTCTAAAATGGTGGAAATTAAATTTTGAAAGGTTGCCTATACTCTCTAAATGGCTCGGGATATTTTAGCTATTCCTATCTCAAATGTTGCTTTAAAATATGCTTTTAGCACTAGTGATAGAGTGCTTGATGCCTTTAGGAGTTCATTAACTCCTAAGATTATGAAAGCTTTAATTTGTTCTTAAGATTGGCTTAGAGTTAGTAAAGATGATATTTCAATTGAGGAGGAACTAGATGAACTTGAACCCATTGAAAATGGTAAGTATTTAATTTGTTAAACTAATTTTATATTTGTTAATTGTTTATTGATACTTGATTATGTACTGATTATGAATTTTATGCATTTTTAGATCTTTCACCCGTGGGTGTTGGTCCATCAATAACACCCACATTAGGTGTCACTGATCTAACTCTATTGGTTGTCCCCTTAGTCTTATGAACATACTGGCAGTAGTTCAGAGTTTGGCAATAGAAGGTTTGTGTATGTATTACTTAAACAATATTACAAGCTGATTACAAAATATATAATACACCAAAATAAGAAAGATATAGCCTAGTCTAATAACTTACAAAGATAACCACTGTAACAAGATACAATAGATGATAGTTATCCTATTATGTTGACACACCCCCTCAACCTGAAGGCGGTGAGAAATAAAGCTGAAGTTTATCTCGAAAGTGCAAAAACTAGTGTTTGGCCAGTGGTTTGTGAGAATGTGAGCCACTTGGTCGGCTGAGGAACAAGTTGAAACCGTAACATGTTTTTGTGATACCTGATTACGCATAAAATGGAAGTCGACTTCCATATGACGAGTATGTGCATGAAACACGGGGTTGGAGGAAAGGAAAACTGCACATGAATTATCACACTCTATGTGAGGGACATCAGAGAACTGGACACTAAGTTTAAATAATAAAGTAGTTAACCATTTTAATTCAATACAAACATCTGCGACTACTTTGAATTCAGACTCAGTGGAAGATCTTGCTACTGTTTTCTATTTTTAGGAATTCCAAGCAAGTAAGTGGCGTTCGAAATAAATTAAAAAACCACCGGTGGATCGCCTGTCATCAGGGCAGCCTGCCCAATCCGAGTCACTAAAGGCTTGCAACTGAGTTGGTGTATGTTGAAAAAAAAAAGACCTTAAGTACATATGCCATTCAAATAGCGTAGAACTCTTTTAATATTCTTGTAATGCACATCTGTTAGTTTGTGCATAAATTGACATAATTTGTTGACGGCATAGGACAAGTCAGGTCTCGTGAGAGTAGAATACTGAAGACTTCCATAAAATTATCTATATTTTACTGCTTCATTAGGTGATAATGGAACACCATCGTGTAGAGAAAGAGAATGTCTAGTGGCAAGTGGTGCTGTAATCAGATTAGAGTGTTCCACATCAGTCTTTTTGAGAAGATCACGAATATAGGATTGTTGAGAGAGTACAATGCCATTTCGTTTGTAATGAATCTCCAAATTGAGAAAATAATGAAGCTTGCCCAAATCATGAAGTTGAAACTCTTGTGATAGCTTTTGAACAAATGAGTCAATGAAGACATTGTCATTGCCTGTAAGAATAACATCATCCACGTATATAAGAAAAAAATAAGTGGTAGTGCCATTTTTATAAATGAATAGAGATGAATCGGCCTTCAATCCCACAAATCCAAGTTGAAAGATAAATGTACTAAGGGGATGAAACCAGGCCCGTGGAGCCTGTTTAAGGCCATACAAGGATTTTTTGAGACAACAAACATAATCTGGATGTTTTGAGTCAACAAATCCTTGTGGTTATGTCATGTACACAACTTCATCAAGAATACCATATAGGAAGGCATTGCTAACATCAAGTTGACGAAGATTCCAGCCCTTACTGACTGCAATAGATAGAACTACACGAATGCTCATTGGCTTGACAACCCGACTGAATGTGTTTGTATAATCTAGCACATATTCCTGTGTGTAACCCTTTGCAACCAGACGAGCCTTTAACCTTTCTATTGTCCCATCGACATGTCTCTTAATTTTATAAACCCAACTGTAGACGACGTGGGTTTAGCGTGCGCCCAAGTTTATTGCAACCGCGACACTATTTGAGCTCAGGGCTCTAGAGAACATACTAACCACTGTCACAAAGACATAACGTGGAGATGAGGAGTCGCCACCTAGGGTAATAACTGGGACAAATTGAAAGTGGTGGTTACTCGATTCTCTAATACAAGCTAACACCACAACCAAGAGTTCTAGATACGGAATACCAACTTCTTTTAGTCTTGTGTTCATTTAGAATTATCTTATGAATTACTATCTTATTCCCTAATTACATGCAATTTCATTAAACCATAATTGAACATCCATCTAACCCTAAGGCAACCAATCCATGAAAAAATACATAAAAAATGCATTCAAGTTGTAACGTCCCCAAATCTAAACTATATTTTATTTTAATTTTAAGTTAGCTAAATCTACATATTTTATTTACAAGTGAAATGGAACTAAAGGTGGGCCTACATTTTGATGATTATTGAGGCTAAATCTATTTATTTTAATTCTAAAAGTGGGCCTAAATCTATTAAATTTTAAAAGAAAAAGAGATTAATTATTGGGCTTAATTCTAATCAATTTTAATTAAAAGAAATGATCCTAAGTCTACAAATTATGAAGAAGGCTTTATTAATGGGCTGAGCTAAGTCTAAGTTAATTTAATTTAA
>CATIWM010159361.1:0-12104 GCA_949671775.1 Mallotus repandus | reverse complement strand
AAAATGAGGTCAAAATAACAGATTTAAGGGTCTAAAACCACTGAAAAACAGAGACAGCCCTGCACAGCACAAATAAGAATTCTGCAGCAACTCAACATCTTCAAATCTTCATTTTTCATGTCTAATTAATACTTATAAATTAAATACTCTCAAAATTAGTAATATAATGGATATTCTCTACTTAAATTATACTACTCAATTCACTTTCATCATACTTAAAATCAAAGGTTTTAATTATAAACACAAACATACAACCACCTGCATATGCTTAATAACTCAAAAATGGAGAAGATAGCTTCTTAATTACCTTATTCTTTATGAAACATAGCTTAAAACTTGCTGAATTCAGCCACCCCTACTCCCTCTCTTCTCTAATCTCAAGCTTCAATCTTCAAGCAAGATAATTAAGGTGTATCAAGGTTAATTTGAGTTGGGTGATAGGTTTTTAGTTGGGATTTTGATTGGAATTTAGAAAGGAAGGATTTAGGAATTAGGTTTTTGTTCTTCCCCTTTTCTTCTATTGGTTTCTCATTTTTTTCTTCCCGTAGAGAATTTTTTTTTTGTTTCTGCACTAACAACTTATGGGCATGGCAAACTACCACTATAACCCAAATAATTTATAATAACTTCCGATTAATCCTCTTTTATATTTATATAATATTTATATCCATCTAGCTAATTTAATTAATATTTATGAAACAAAATGCCATGCACATGGAAATGAAATGCATGTATGTTATGAGAATGCAAGTCTCACATTGTCATTATAACTTGATATATTTTATATTAAAGTGTTGTATTATAAAAAATAAATCACTTTTTATGAAATTAATTTTATACTATTTATAATTATATAAATTGAAATAATTTTAACTATTTTTACATAAAATAATTTTAAATTAACCAAAAATAGTGATAGTTTACAAAAATATATCAAATTATAATAGAATAGGGAAAATGTGCAAATAACCCCTTGATGTTTTGACCTAATTGCAAATGAACCATTAATGTTTTTAGGCCCCACAAGCTGTTAGTGTCTAAATGGAGAGGGGTGTTTATATGGTACAATTTTATAACATTAAGGGTGTAATTGAACCCCTAAAAATATTAATAGTTTATCTGTGATTAGGTCAAAACATCAAGGTGGTATTTGCACATTTTCCCTTTCTAAAATGATATTTGATGTGCCTTAAAGTTGGTCATGGTTTTCATTTGCTTCTATTTAAAATCTCATAAAAAAATCCTAATGATTTTGTTTTTGGTGGGTAGGAGAATTAAAGTTTGTGTTTGAAGCTAAAACCATACAAAGAATGGAGCTTTTGGTGTTGAACACATTAAAGTAGAGAATGCAAGCTCTCACTCCATGTTCATTCATAGACTATTTCCTTACAATGATTAATGTCGATCAACATCTATCAACATCATTTATCACCAGATCTTTGCAACTAATATTAAGCACTATTAAAGGTCTGTTTTTTATTGGATTCTCTATTTATTTGTTACCTGAGAGTTTTTTATATTATTTTTATTTGGTTGTCGTTTTGGGATTAAATATGTTTTGATACAGTGCTTGGTGGGGAGTTGAATGTGGGTATTGACTTCTTGGAATTCAGGCCTTCAGAGATTACTGCAGCAGTAGCAATATTTGTTCTAGGAGAGGTCCAAGCAGTGGACACTGATAAGGCAATGCTTTGTTACATACATGTAGCAAAGGTAAGTGAAGCACGTGTTCTCATCTCTTTATGTAATTCCGTGGCTTTAGAAGCTATTTTGTCATCAGTGCACTGTCACATGGCTACTGATGTGGCAATCTTCAAACTCTTGCTTTATGATGGCTATGTTCCTGTCTTTTACAATTCTATTTTTTTTTTTAACTTCAAGATGAAGCAAGAGCTGTTGTTCAGCTCCGGAACCATAGGCTATCAAATTTACTTGGCTGTTGCTGTGAAGGCGAGGAAAGGCTACTTTTTGCATAATTTATGCCTAATGATACATTTGCAAAATATTTATTTCATTGTAAGATTGTTTCTTGGTGTCTTTTCCTGAGTTTAGAGTTTATGCCATGCAATTGTTTGTTCGTCCAAAAGTTCAAAGGCCAATCACCAAAACATACTGCTGTTACACTTAAAAAATCGGTGAAGGTCACTGATGCTTTTCACGTAATTGAGACTATAATGCATTAACCAAGCATAGCCTAAGAATAAAATCCCCATAATAGAATCGCAGAGAGTCCCATTGCTACACCAATATGCTATCAGCTTAATTCAAGCTTCAATACCACATTAAAATACAAAAATCTGAAATAACAAAATCGTGAACCCAACGCATTAATACCACATTAATCCAACTTCTCAAATCCTGATACTTCAACAAAAACTTCATCTAGTTGAGAATTTTCTCTTCACAGGCGGGATCTTCAGAGGAAACCAGCCTTAATAGTTATCATCACATCTCTACCACCTGAATCAAGTATACATTTTAAGAAGGTTTTCATACAGATTTCATTATACTTGAATAGGAAATTATAGACTCTTCAACAATGTCAACAAAACAAAAAACATTTATGAATTTTTAAGAAGAGGAGGTCCCATTTGCTAAATTAAACACCCGAGTGATTAATCCTAGCAATTTATCAAATTCGGGACCAACTATAAAACTTCACATATAGCTCTTGAAGATTGACCAACAATACATTGAAACAACAAGGGAAAACAATTACACTTGCTAGTTGCATTAGACCAACAACATATTCAATCACGAAACAGTAAAAACATCAGACTCATCTGAAACAAGAAAAATAAATCACTCTCCCGTGCTAGTTACACGTGCTCCAATGTGAACGCCATCCAGTTGAGGACTCAATCTCGTTTCAGAAATCACCAAATTGACCTATAGAACCTACAATGAGCAGGGCATAATTGATGCAATATGTACAGAGATCTTTCCCCATCTTAAAAAATATCAAACCAACCAATCACTAAATGACTGCATTTCCCAAACATATCAAACAAGAACATATGTTTAAGCTCAAGTTTCAAGTATAATTCTTCTTCGTATGGTTCTCCTCCCAGACTTTTACTAAATTACAAATAACAGTTATCTGTGATCTTCAATACACCAACTAAATCCACCATTATCAGCCAAATACGTCCGAATTCAATTGGAATGTCAATTTGACTCTACGGCTAACTTAATGAAGCATATACAATAATAGTAATAACAATCAAAAGAAGAACGAACCTGTATTAAACACACATTCAGAATTTTTTGCATGGAAAAACTCCAACGTCTTCAACGTCTTGTGAACGGAGTCCTTCATTCTGCCAATGACAATAGCAATTTCACTGTCTTCAGGCGTACATGGTTCTCGAAGCTGCCATTACGATCAGAAGCAAAAACAAAATGCAGCAAAAAAGGAATCATTACTGCCACTGGCCATTCCAACCCATCTTTAAAAATTGTCTTTTAGCTCTCTTAAAGTTTCAATGTTTAACTTCCCTCCATTGAACTCATTACTGCCACTGGTAATTTCTCTCAATTTAATCCTCCTATTCTCTCCCAAGGCATACCCACTAACAACCCACTGGGGCTAGACCACGTTTCACCTTTTATGGCTTTAGTGAAAGTTATGTACTCGCGTTTTAAGGTTCAGAAATGTGATTCCTCAGCAAGAGCTTGCTTTTGAGAGGCGGTGAGCTGAGTATGTGAGATTTTAGTGATAGGTTAGTCAGCATTTGTGTTATAGTAGAACTCTATTGAGTTGTTCCTAGTCTATTATGTCAATTTGTACTCACTGTATATATATATATTACTAATGAAACCGTATGAGCTAAGCTCATCTTCTCATCACAATATCATGGTGTCAGTGCTTTCCTAGGTTAAACAACCATCTGATTCCATGGGAGACAGCACGAGCTCAAGCACAGAAATCACCACCACTCCACAAAATTCTTCAACTTCGATTCAATCTCTACCAAATATCGCCTATCAATTACCTGTCAAACTTAACTCCACTAACTACTTGTTATGGAGAGCACAATTGCTACCATTACTCAACAATTAACCTTGCGAATCACATAGATGGTTCTCTCATTTCTCCATCCCGCACACTAGACAATGGTCAGCCTAACCCCGCTTATCTGAATTGGTTCAGACAAGATCAACTCAAGGGGTGTAACTGAGCCGAGCGGAGCCAAACTAAGTTTTGCCCAAGCTCGAGCTTGGCTCGGGGTAAAAAGACTGAGCTCGAGCTCGGGAAGATTTTCCAAATTTGAGCTCGAGCTTGTTCATTTATTACTCGAGCTTGGCTTGAGCTCTCTCGGGAAAGGCTCATTTGTGCCGAGCTCGAGCTCGCTCGTGAGAGTGGTTGGTTAGAGCTCGTTTAGAGCTCATTTACAGAGCTTGTTTATAGCTCGGTTAGTGCTCGTTTATGAGCTCGTGAATAGTTACAAAGCAAATTCAAAAAAAAAAAAAAAATATTACAAAATAATTGAAATTCTACAAATCATTCCAAATTTGGGAGGTGAACTTTCTTTTCTTTTCACAATTGGTGTTATCCTCTGTATTATCTTCAATATTATCAACCCCATCAACAGCAGCACTTGCACTTGCACTTGCATTTTCCTTATTTGTTGCATCCACATCCATGGTAACAATTTCCATTGTCGGACTCGTTTGTGAATTTTCTGAATATGATATATTTGCAGAAGGAAGGTCTGCCATTCTATACAGTGGAAACAATAAAATAAGAAATGCAAACCAAAATAGCAGCACCAAAACAATATTCAAGAAATGCAGACCAAAACAGGTTTCCAAAAATGCAACAACAAAACAACAGCCAACAAAATGTAGAATAAAAAACAGAAAATATATACAGCCAACAAAAACAACAGCCAACAAATCTATCTATCTATCTATCTATCCAATAGAAAATAAATACAGAAAATAAAGTTAAAGAAAGGAAACTACAAAGCTAAACAATTTAACAATTTAACAAAGGAAACAAAACTGAACAAACCTGGTTATCCCAGAAAGTTAGACACACATAAGAATTTTGTTAAAAACTGCGTAGTTTTGTAGTTATGTTTAGTAGTTTTATAGTTAAATTTATTTATAATATTGCAGTTATGTATTTCTATGATAAAATAAAATAAAATAATACTATACAATAATATTAAAAACAAAATGAGAATAAGTGTATAATAAAATTACATTATAATTTAGAATTTAAGATCAACTATGTAATTAAATACTTGTATAATAAAATTACATTATAATTTATAACTTAAGATCAACTATGATTCCATAAATAAGATGTGTTATGAGGCATGAGATAATTCAAATTAAATTATAATTTATAATAACAATTTATTTTTGTTCAATAATAATACTAGGACACCCTCGGTTTGATCGGCTCGCAACAAAAGCCCAGTGATGAGATAGTACAAATATTGAATGCAAGAAGGCCTGAAATTTTTTTTAGAAATGGACTCGAGAGCCTAAAATACCTTGTTTAAGCCCAAAACCCTTAGTTAAGCCTAAAACATCAAAGCAAGACCTAAACACCAAATTCAAGCCCAAAAGCCCATTTGGCCCAAAGGCCTAAACCAGGCCTGAGGCGATCGCCTCTTCGCCCTTGGGCACCGGTGAGGCACTGCCTCTTCAACGCCTCTTTGTAGTCGATCTCTGTTACATTAAATGCCATTTATGGCTGCATTAAACAAGGGTGGACCCACCACATCACATAATTAAAGATTTGTGCGTGGAATGGGGACTCTTAAGGCAGGAATAGGGCTAGAAAGAGAGAAGCAATGATGAAAAAATGCAAGGTGGATATTTGGCTTGGATTTTTGGGAAATGGAAAAGGCAAAAAGATGGAAGCTTAAGAAGGAGTTTTGAGCTGGTCTTTGGCGGAAGGGGCATTTTTTAGAGAGAAAAAAAAGGCTGACTTTTAAAAAGGAAAAAACATTCTTGAGGAAAAGAAAGAAAAAGAAAGACAGAAAAAGAAAGAAAGAAAAAAGAGAAAAAAAGAGGAAGTAGAGTTCTCTTAGCTTAAGAATCCATTTTCTTGAGAAGAAGGAAGGAGTTCTTGCTTTCAAAATCATTTAAAGCAACAAAACAAACTCTGAGGGCTTAGTTAAGAACTCAGAAACTGATCAAATTAGTAAGAGTCATTATTTTCAAGTTTTAAACTCCTTGTTTTACATAAAGCTTAATTTATTGGTTTTATTGCTTATTTTTGTGTTTATTGTGCATTTAAGGTTACATCCATGCCATGAATATGTGAGATACTTAGTATTAGATGTAAATATTTTTTTATTTGCCTCCAGTTTGATTTTCTTAAGACTTAAAAAACTTATAGCTTATAGAGCCTCTTCAAAGAGGTGTCGCCCCTTCGTGTTAAGGCGACTTTAGTTCACCTCTTTACTTAGAGGCGACGCCTCTTTGCTTTAACAGAGTTGAGCTCAAGTTGGCTTGAATTTATAACATTTCTTTTGTATGATTCGAGTTTTCCATGCGTTTATTACATGTCATATCCTCAATTTTATATATAATTACCATAATATTAGGTTTAACTAAGTGTTAATTTATGTTTAAATGAGTATTTATGTCAATCTCATATAAATTTTAATTGATTTCTTTTATAGGCAATAATTGTTATTGTGTGAGAAAGAACTAACTCTTGTTTATTGCAGGATTTTAGCATGATTTTCAATTAAGAAATGTTTGATTCCTTAATTAGTTCTTGAGAGGGTTTAATTTTGGTTTATCTTCCATTTATTTTATTTTTATAATTAAAAGATTGTAATCCTTAATCCTTTCCCCTTCTAATTTGAATGTATAATTGTAAATTTGTTATCATTACTTGTAATAAGTGTTGGGTTATTAAGCATTAAAAGGAAAAATGTGCAAATCTGACTTAAATATAAAGCAATTCAATGATAATAAGGAAATAATTTAATAATCAAAGGCAATAAAATACAAAACACACATGGAGGCCAACCGTAAGGTTAGGTGGGCATTCCAAAAGCCTATACCCAGTTTCCAAACCCAATCTTTGATGACGGCTTCTGGGAACCTTCGTGGAATCCAGTTGCTTTATAGTGTGTCCCAGTTTTCATCCGAGTGGCTACTCCATCTCCATTATAGGCTATAAGCCTATTATGTATTTCCTAGTGGGTCTCGAGCTCACACAGTACCATGGTCGCCAAACACTTGGGCGTGCGCTAGACCCTGCCATCTATAGTGGCGACTCCACTAGGGATAGAGAAATTGATTCCAAGTGTTTTGTAGTTTATCATCTTTGATTATTCCTTTATTTCCTTTATATTTCTTGCATTCACTACACTTGTTCACATAATGAGCACTTCAGTCCTGAATAAACCGACAATAATCTCGCTTCGCTGCCTGCGTTTCACTTAAACCCAGTGGTGAAGTATTTGATTATTGACACTCATAGCACATACTTATCCATGTCGTATGGACCCTTAAGTGGGGAGACGTAATGGATGTATATAGCTATGTGAGCCGAAGCTTATTATCTTTGACTCAGCTCATGTAATGACTTAGCAACTTCCCCCAGGATTTGTCCAAATGCATATGTTTTATGCCATTTAGTAATCCTTACAATAAAGCCCAAGTCCATTGCCAATGGACTATGCCAAGTTAGGCCTTTAATGCCCATTATGGTGCATGAAGATTGACTTTGGTTTTATTTAAAAGAATTGCTACTTGTTTGCATCATCTTAAGAGTTTTATTGTATACATCGGTTTTATTATCCCTTATTGATAATCAAAACTAGACCAACAATCCTAGGATAAGAAACTCGCAATTGAATATGCGTGCGGGAGAAATAAGGTTGGGGGTATCGTTTGAAAAGTTGTGTCTTGTTATGTGTTATATGTAAATAGAATATTTGTTTACCTTTTTTTTAGCATTAGCGAAACCTTCATATCATGCATACATGTCATGCATGTTTCTAGTCAATGGTGGTTGCAAGTATAGATCCGCATCAGTCTTTCAGTTGGGTACGATTTGACACCGGTCGACTGATTAGTATATCTGAAAAGATAAAAATGGAAGGGTTTGATCCTGAAGCCTTTGGGGAAAAATTAAAAGTAGAAATTCCTGAACAAACCCGTACGATCATGCGAGAAATGATGACAGAAGTGAGAAGACCAGATAGACAAGAGCCACTAGCACCTCAGCCCCCACCATTTGATTTGGTCGCTGAAAACTTCGGAAGATGAGAAATAGAGGATGAGACTCTGTTAGCAGAACTAGTGACTCGATAAAATGTGGATGCTTCGGGAGGTGTGGAAAAGACCGATTAGGCCAAAAGTATGAGCAAGACTATGGCTCAGATTCAAATGATGATGAAAGAAAAGGGGATCGATTCCCCAATGGATTACACTAATCTGGATTTAGATGAAGAAGCTAATCCTTTACCTTAGAAGTTTAAGTTTCTTGACATGAAGAAGTATTCTGGGACTGATGATCCCCACTTGCACCTAAACTAGTATGTGACCTATTTGAGGGCGACAAAATTAACCAAGCCACAAATTGTTAAACAGTTCCCCTTATCTTTAGAAGGTGATCCGATCCGTTGGTACTACACCTTGGAGCTACATGAGTAGAGTGATTGGAAAGAACTTTGTGCTGCATTCATTAAGCAGTATGGTCTAAATGCCCCAATGGAGGTATCTTTAAGGGATTTGTAGAACATGAAACAGAAGTTCAATGAGCCCTTTATTGAGTACTTAACTAGGTAGAGGGGAAAGCTCTCACAAATGAAACATAGACCAACTGAATCTCATCAATTGATAATAGTGATGGAAGGTTGTGTTCCATTACTTTTTAGGAAGCTGTGGGATCTCGGGATCAAGAATTTTGAGGAGTTGCACAAATTTGGGGTATATAAAGAGTCTGACTTAGCACAGGATAAGAAATTCTTCAGTGGAAGATCTACGGGCAGAGAGGGGACAAGGTCCAGTAGTAGGATTAGACCAAGTAATAATGTGCAGATCAATGCCATCAGACAACCCCAGAGATTTTCTAACCTGGGAATACCTCTTTCCAAAGTCTTGGAGAAGTTGATTGAGAACAAACTAATACAACCTTTACCTCAGAGACCACCTTTCCTATATGTCGACCCAAAACTATATTGCAAGTATCATTCATCGGACATACCATTGATGGTTGCATTCATCTAAAACACGAGGTTCAAGATTTTATCGATTTAGGCAAGATCACTGACCCTGAAACTAGAAAATCTAACACCCGAAATAACCCTTTACCTAATTATCGCAATATGCCACCACCAAATCCACGCATTCTAATGATAAACACTGGCTTGACAGAGGAATAAGTCCTTAATTCCTTTGTCGATGCCACACCCACATCCCTAAAACCTAAAACCAAAGACCTAAATTTGAACCAGTAGGCTATGGAATTTCAGGTGAATGTTTTGGACATTTGGAGTTTCAATGATGAAGAAGAGGGATGGGTTAATCTGTGGAAGGATGATGAAGAAGGAAAGATCCGACCTACTAGAAAGGATGAGAAAAAGGAAGAGGAAGTAAAAACTGCTGGGTTAGAAGAAGAGAAAATAGGCTCAAAAGAAGAAGTAAGGGAAAAGGAGGAAGTTGATGAAATGAAACCGAATGAGAAAGCCGTTGAAGCCAAGAGAGATGAGAAGACTCTCGCCAGTGTTTGGGAGCTGTTGATGAACTCCAAAGCCCATCGGGAGGCACTGGTTATGGCCCTTGATCATAAGAAGATCCTTGTAACTCATACTCCCAGTCAAATGGTGGACTCATTGATAGAAAACCCTCAGGGGGCAATTATTTTTACAGGTTGGAGGGCAGAGACCACAGCAAAGCCTTATTCATAAAGGCTGAGGTGAAGGGAAAACTAACTTGCTATGTGATGGTAGATAACGGATCAGCTATCAATGTGTGCCCTTTGAAAATTCTGCCTAAGTTCAAACTGGCAGTGTTTGATCTGAAGCCATCTGAGGTAGTCATAAGGCTTATGATGACATGAAATGGCCTGTTGAAGGTACCTTCAGGGCATTGGTCAAGATAAGATCAATTGAGGTTTGGGTCAACCTGCATGTCATTGACATCCCCGTCACCTTTGCTGTGTTATTAGGGAGACCATGATTTCATCCATTAGGAGGAGTGCCGTCAACTATGCACTAGAAGATTAAGTTTTTTCATGAGGGGAGAGTAGTCACTATAATAATGAAAACTGAAGCTGCCAGTGCTTTGAGGTCTGCATGATCTATGAGGATGAATTGAATCCAAAAATAGCAAGCATGATGAAAAACATCAACTTCATGCCTAAAATGGATTAGGGAAGAACCAGCAAGGCCTGCAAGAGTTCGTGGAGCCAAAAGTCCCCATCTTGAAGTATAGATTAGGGTATCAAGAGTCTAGAAGCTCAAGGGCTAAGGCTGAAAAGCGAAAAGCATTGATAGAGACATTTATGGAAGAAGGCGCTGATTACCCATATATTGGCAATCCTGAACCATTGATGATAGCAGAAAAGTTGGTCCCTGGGTTTGAAATCTTCGTTGAACTTGTGAATGAGACTAAAGAATTTAATGTTGAGGAACTAATGGTGGAGGAACTGGTGCTGACTCCAGAGCCAGAAAAGGGCACCCTTACGACGGAGTTGAAGGACATTATGGAAGGGGACCACAACTTCGAGTCCTTTATCCTTAATTCTATCATCCATGTTTTCTATGATGACCTTGATATTTATTTCACAAACATGTTTGAGACTGATGATCTTTTCTTTTTAAAAGTTAATGCAATACGATCTGACTTTGCCTATTTGTGTGATCTGTTTCCTAATGGTTATTCTATTTTTGATGATCACTTCATGCATATGTTTGACATTAATTCGGTGCAAACTGAATTATTTAATTTAGGCACATGTGATAAACCTAAGAATATACTTATTGCTTCTAATTTGACTCTTGATAAGAGAATAAAATAAAAGAAACATTGAGAAAAAGACAGAAAGTATTTGCTTAGGGTTATGAGGATATGCCTGGGGTTGACAGCGAAATTGCAAAACATAAAATCCTTACATATCCTTACATTACACCAATCAAGCAAAAGAAGAGAAGACTAAGGCTGGAATGGGATCTCTGTAAGCACCCAATTTTGGGATGATTAGAGCATGGATGCAATAGAGGACCCAATGATGAAAATAGACTATGAAATTATATTTATTAAATCTGATTTATTGGTTTTGAACTAAATTATAAATTATTTTTAAGATTTATTTTAAATTTTATTTATTTAATTTATCTTTTTAATGAATTTTTAAAAAATAAAAAAATAGAAAAAAATTTCAAAAGCAAAAAAAAAAAAAAGGCCGAAGTTGGCCGAATAAATTTTAAGAAAGAAAAATGGCCAAATATGGCCACAACTGGCCAATTTTTTTTTATTTTCAGTCCGAAATAGACCACTTCCATTTTTTTTCATAAATTTTTATTTATTTTTTTATATTATTTTATTTATTTATTTGTTATTTATCCATAGATTTTGATTAGTTGTTATTTTGATAAATATTTTGTTTATTAGATAAATGTGTGGATAAAATTTATTTTTTTGATAAATAATAAAAATATTTTATTTTATTTTATTTTTATCCTATAATCATATAAGAGTTACAGGATTGTATTTATATATATACGTATTTTTCTTTTCACGGGGAGGAGAGGGTTTTTGATTTTTCTTTTCTCTCTACTTTTTTTTATTCTTAGCCGTTAACCAAAACGCACCCACTTTTCTTTAATTTTCACTTACCTTTTTTGAAGTTTTAGCTGTGAATCAGATACAAATAAATCAAAATCACAGACAAACACAATAAAAGCCACAAACTTTCATCAATGGCACCTTCTGAGGGGAATCAATACTGCATCCATCAAACTAGTTCTTTTTCTACTCCTTTTCTCTTTTTATTTTGTTTGATTATTTTTATTCCATTTAATTTTGATTTGATTTGATTTAATTTTTATTTTTATTTTTTAGTTACTAATCCTTATTTATTTTTTGTGTTTATGATTATTTTTGTATTTATGATTATG
>CATIWM010159347.1:0-10968 GCA_949671775.1 Mallotus repandus | reverse complement strand
ATATATAAAGGCACTTGATAACTTGATTTAAAAATCTTCGAGTCCTGCGGTCAAACAATCAACAAAGAGGCAAAGTGAGATGTGGAGTTTCTCCTACAAACCCTCTGATACTTAAGTCAAAGAGGGTAGAGAGAGATATTTAGAGAGATAATGAGAATAAGAACTAAGAGAATTGAATGAATAATATGAAGAGAGGTGAGGAGTATTTATAGGGAATGAGAAGCTCAAATCTAAGAGGAATAGGATTCCTCTTTCTTGTAGGATTTGTCCTTGCTCGAGGCCATTACTCGTAATTCGGAAGTCTTCCTAATGAAGAACTCTTCCAAATAAGGGACACCTTTTCCTATTTGGACTTGGTCTTCCTTGTTCTGCAAGTTACTTTAAATTAGGAATATAAGTTATTAGTTGAATAAGAATATACCTGAGGGGTATCAAGAGTCCCCCTCCCCCCGAAAGTCTGTTCGGATATTTATGTTTGAGTGCTCTGAATGTCCGGAATGCATTGACAGTTGCTCAGATATGGAAAGTGCTGATGATTGTATCTAATGAGCTGACATGGCTAGCCTCAGTCACTAATGCTGAAGAATGCTCGGTACCGAGACTCAGAATTCTGTCGTTTCTAAGTGGAAGGGTGTGAAAATGTCAGTTGGACTTATAGATGCTCGGTGTTAAGAAACGACCCGAGGGATTAACCCGTTACAGAAATGAGCTAACAACACCAGCCGTTGCTGGAGTTTTGAGTGCTCGAGGCTTAGATGCTTGGTGCTATAGATGCGAGGCCCGAGTGCCTGTGACCATGAGGTTAATCTCGGTCTTATAAAATGAGGCTCGAGTGCCTATGACCATGAGGTCAGTCTCGATGTTATGAAATGAGGCCCAAGTGCCTGTGACTATAAGATGAATCTCGGTGTTATAAAATGAGGCCCGAGTGTCTGTGACCATGAGGTCAATCTTGGTATTATGAAATGAGACTTGAGTGCCTGTGACTATGAGGTCAATCTCGGTGTTATAAAATGAGGCCCGAGTGCCTATGACCATGAGGTCAATCTTGATGTTGTGAAACGAGGCCCAAGTGCCTATGAAAGCTTGAGTTTTAATGAGAAGGCGTGAACGTTACGCCTGTTGATATGCCTTTTATGGTTTAAAAACCATCATGTTTGCTCGTGTGTTAGAGAATGTGGCATGTTTAGCAGCACACCTGCAACTGGATAGTTGTGTCTGTTGAAAGGATAACGCTTGAATAACTGTGCAAATAATGGCTTTTAATGTCAGACTTGTTATGACTATTATACCCCTGGAATGATGAGGCGTGGACGCTTTAATGCTGAGGGTATGTGAGGTCCATCCAGAACCTTCTTTGGGTTATAAATTGAAGGTTGGATGGTTTTGCATATTTCATTTTTGTGTTGTGTTGTTATGCATTCTTCTTTCTTGTGCACTTTCCCTTCTTCTGCTAATTCTGCATTTAAGTTCTTCTCCATTGAGACTATTGCTCTTGCTTGCTATAAAGATTTGGTTTGTGTTTTCCAAGTGAAAAAGAGCTTCCTCTATTTGCCCTTTTGTTTTCTTGTGTTTATTTAATTCTGAAGTGATAATGGCTCCATGAGAGCAAGTGAAATCTGATTTGTTTAAGTCTAAGGTAGATAAAGGTATGTCAGAATGGTATAGGAGACAATTTGGGATTCCCCAAGAGTATCTACTACATCCTACTGATAAGAAGGTGCATGAGTCTTATACAAATGCTATGAAAATGGTGGTTTATCAAGACCAATTAGAGGGTGGACTAAGATTCCCTATAAATCCCTTTGTGAAGCTTTTCTTGAATAGATATAACATAGCTCCTCGACAAATTCATCCCAATAGTTATAGGATTTTAACTGGGTATATATAGCTTATGCATAAGGAAGGTAGAGACCCAAACTTTGACATGTTCCAGTTTATATATAGTTTAAATAAGAAAAAGGGGGAGCTTACATTTTCTTTATCGACTATTCCCCATCTGAGTCTGTTCGTGAGACTTCCGGACATACTAAGTCATCGAGGCATAAATATTTTATCATAGAACATCTGACAGAATTCTTCAATATCCGGCACTTATGGGTTGATGCATGCCATAATGTTAAACGCTTTAGAAAGTTGCCTGACAAAGATTCAGACTTGATAAAAAGGCTTTATACTCAGAGTGTATTTGAGGGAACCTCAGCCAAGAATTGTTCCTGATGATACCTTCAAAGAGTATATAATGGGAATAGAGATATTAATGGTAAGTTTTGATCTTCTTGAAGGCATATTATGACTCTTCTCTTTCTCTTTATTTATAGATGGCTGACTATTATACATTTACGGGTGGGATACTACTTTCAGATGCTGATTAGGAGTAGAGCAAAGATCAAGGGTAGGAGCCAGAGATTACTGACCTCACTTTGGAATAGGAGGAGCCTTCTAAGATTCAGGTTGAGTGATATGTCAAAGTTGCAAGAGATCCTCCAGTTGATCATACCCGAAAGAGGGCTACTGGGTCTTCAAAGAGCGCTCTTGAGGCAAAGGGATAGCCGAGGATGAAGAGGAGCTAGCGAAAAATGTTTTCATCAAGCATCTGAGACTTCTCGGATGCCCAGACACTAAGAAGTGGATTCTGGACAAAATGAGTCCTCCAAGTGTCCTTAATAGATAGGTTAGAGACCAATATGCCGAGTCCTTATGCTTGCCAGAGGACATGCAGAGGTGGAAAGACATTAGAAAAGGTGAGCTCTTCAACTCTCTGATCACACATGCATTAGAGGTAAGTCAAAATGTTGGCCTTTGAAATTCATCCTTAATATTTTAAATGCTGATCTCTTTTCTATTTTGTTCACTGATGGCGCAAGGTTTGCTGCTCGCTAAAGATGAGCATTTTATCCTCTAGAATGAGTATAACTTTAAAAAGGCCGAAGTTGGCACCATTGCTGGGGACTACAAGAAGAAGTTAGGGGCAGCTAGGCGTGTAATGGAGCTTACTGAAGCACAACTTGAGGAGGCTAAGTCTGAGGTTGAGTCCCGTCAAAAGAAGATCCAGTAGCTCGAGCATTCCAAGGCTCAACTTATTTAGAAGATTGAGAAATAAGATTCTGAACTTGCTGACCTGAAGGAAAAGCTGTCCAAAGAAAAAGAAGGTCGGAAAGAAGACCCTAATTCTTATCAAGATATGGTGTCAAAGTTCCTTAAAGAATACATGTTGGAGTGTAAAAGAATTTTGCTTGCTTAGCATGCTGACTTGGACTTCTCTGAGTTCAACAAGATAATGCTGAATGGCCTGGCCAAATTGACTGCTACAGATGAAGCTGCCAGTAAAGTCGTGAAGAAGCATCGAAAAGGCTCATGAGTTTTCAAGAAGACAACCATTGTTGAGAGGTCTGCTTCTGAGAAACCGATGGGTCCAAACCACCCAGAGGAGAAATCTTCAGCTGAAGCTGGCCCAGCTGCTGCTACTACTGTGGTACCCGAGAATCTAACTTTAGAGGATGTAAAAGTTTCCTTTGATGTTAGCTTAGTGCGTCTTAAGTCTGAAGCTAATGTAAACACATAAAATGTTTTCCTCTTTTGTAGAGACAATTAAAGATGAATGAAATGGTATTTTATTTTATTAGAGTTCATCTTCTGTCTAAATGCAACTTCTTTACTGATAGTATTTTCTAAGGTTATTCGAGTTCCAATATTGGGGCAGTGCTTTCCCATGCATATCATTTATCTTGTACGTATCCCTTATAGCTTTTTCTGTGACTTAATAAGGACCTTGCTAGTTAGGTCCAAGCTTCCCAGTTCTAGAACTACCTTTGCCTATATATGCTCTTCTCAGCACGAGATCTCCGACCTTGAATTGTCTTGTTTGGACATGCTTGTTATGATATCCGGCCACTCCATGCTTCTGAGCTTCTGAGACTATTGATGCTTGCTCCCTTCTTTCCTCAAGCAAGTCTAAGCATATCCTAGTATTAAGATAATTAATGTTCGAGTTGAACTCTCTGGAGACTCGGTAACTTGATGAGTTGATCTCTACAAGTATTACTGTATCCATTCCATATGTCACCTAAAAGGAGTTTCTCCTATTGAGCTTATGGTGTTGTTTTGTATGCCCAGATGACATTGTTGAGTTCCTCCACCCAATTTCTTTTCTTTTCATCTAGCCTTTTCTTTAGCCCTCGCATGATGATTCTGTTAGTTACTTTTGTTTTTCCATTCGTCTAAGGGTGAGCTACAGAGGTAAATATGAGCTTAATGCCAAATCCTGAGCAGAATGTCTTAAAATTTTCATTATAAAATTGCTTCCCATTATCTGTGATCAAAGTATGAGGTATCCCAAATCTATAAATCACTTATTTCCAAAAGAAATGCTCGATTTGAGCTTCTGTGATGGTTGGGACAACTTTTACTTCTATCCACTTGGTGAAGTGATCAATGGCAACTACCAAAAACTTCTTTTGAGACATGGAGAATGGGAATGGACCTAGGATATCCATTCCCTAGACAGCGAAAGCCCATGGAATTATGATTGGATGCTGAGTATTGGAAGGCTTGTGAGTTAGACGAGCAAACTGCTGACACTTGGGGCATTTTTGAACTAGCTGATATGCATCTTTGGACATGCTAGGCCAGTAATAGCCTTGTAACAATGCCTTTTGAACTAATGAGTTCCGAGCCTCATGATCACCCTCCTCTAGAGACAAACATTTCGATCATGGGTGTGAAAAAGACCTTCTGTAAAGTTCCCCATTATACATGGAGTAGTGCACAACTTTATTCTTTAATTTTTGAGCTTTGAGATTATCTTCAGGTAAAATGCCTTGCTCTAAGTCTTGTATGATTGGCTTCATCCATTCAGTCACTTCATGAATTTTCATTACTTCTATTTCTTCAATGCTTGGCTTGGTAAGTTCCTCAGTTAATCGAGCTCTTTGAATGCTTGATTGCCTTCTGACACTGATTTGGCCAATAAATTTGCTTCTGCATTCTCACTTCTGGAAATTACTGTATTTCCCATTGTCCCCCTTCTTGTTCAAGCTTCTTTAGGAGCTATTTTGCCTTCTCTACATATTTAATCATGCTCAACTCTTTAACCCGGTATGTGCCTTTCACCTAATTAACCACTAGTTGTGAGTAAGAATATACTTTGAGATGCTCAGCTCGAATTTCTATGGCCAACCTGAAGCCTGTGAGTAGTGCTTCATATTCTACTGCATTGTTGGTGGCATTATACTTAATTTGAACTGCATATTTAATTTTGACTTTGTTTAGACCAATAAGAATAATTCCTGCTCCGGACCCTTACGCTTCAGATGCTCCGTTTATGTAGAGTCTCCATTTCAGATATGAAAGAGAGACTGCTTCTTCGATCGTCATCTCTTGTATGAAATTTGCTAATGCCTAAGCCTTTATTTGCTAGCGAGGCATGTAACTGATGTCAAATTCCCCTAACTGAACTGACCATTGGACTAAACTTCCTGAAGTTTTCAGTCTCTTTAGAATTTCCCTTAAAGGGAAGTTAGTTCTGACTACTATTGAGTGGGCCTGAAAGTACTGTTTGAGCTTCTTCGACATGTGAATGACTATCATTGCGAGCTTGTCTAATTTAGGATACTGATCTCTGAGCCTCTGAGAATTTTGTTAACATAGTAGATCAAGCTCTGTTGGCTTCCTTCTTCTCATACTAATACTGAGGCTATACTCTTGACCAAAATAAAGATACAAATATAAAATCTCTCATGGGATTGGTCTGCTGAGCAATGGAGGCGAAGTCAAGAACTTCTTAATTTCTTCAAAAGTACCTGACATTCGTCATTCCATTCAAATTTTTTGGAATTCTTTAGGGCTCAGATTAGGGGTAAGCGTTTCTTTGCTGAACATGAGATGAACCTTCTGAGAGCTGTGATTTTGCCACTGAGTTTTTGAAGCTCTTTTGGTGTCTTTAGCGCTTTCATGTTCAGAATAGCTTCCATCTTCTCCGAGTTTGCTTCTATTCCCTTATGAGAAATCCTGAAGCCCAAGAATTTCCCTGCTTTGACTCTAAAGATGCACTTATCCGAGTTTAGCTTGATCTAGTATTATTCCAGTATTATTCCAGTATATTAAGAATTTGCTCAAGATCCTCGACATGTTGCTCTACTTGATGACTTTTGACTATGATGTCATCTACGTACACTTTCACATTCTTCCTAATTTGATATTGAAACACACAATTCATCAGGCTTTGGTAAGTAGCTTAAGCATTTTTTAACCCAAAAGGTATGACCTTGTAACAATAAAGGCCTTCATGAGTGATGAATGATGTTTTTTCTTGATCTTCTTTCTTCATTGGAATCTAGTGGTAACCCTGAGTAGCATCGATAAAGCTATATAAACTGTGAGAAGCATTGAATCTACCAGCTGATTAATTGTTAGCAATGGGTAGCTATCTTTGGGGCATGCTTTATTGAGGTCCATATAGTCAACACACATCCTGTACTTCCCATTAGCTTTTTTAACCAAGACTACATTAGCTACCCATTCCGGATGTGTAACTACCCTTATAAATTTGGCATCTAACAGCTTTCTTATTTCCTCGGCAATCACTTTCTGTCTTTTGTGCACAAATTTCCTCTTCTTCTGGATTACAGGTTTCATTCCTAGTAGGATGTTCAAACTGTGTGACACAATTCGAGGATCTACACCGACAATCTCGGTTGCTTCTAAGGCAAAGCTATTTGATTGTTTGCAGAGAACTTTACTAATACTTTTCTTGGTGTTTTCATTAAGCTCACTTCCAATTCTAACTATTTTGCCTCCATCTATTTATAGCATCTGAACTTGCTCAATTGGTTCTAGATTGGCACATTATTTTTCTGTCTCTAAAGATGCTAATGGGAATGCTTCCAGCTGAGGCTTAATAGCTAATTGATAGCACTATTTTTCCATGGAATGATCTCCACGTATGGTTATGACTCGGTCTTCTAGAGGGATCTTCATAATTAACCGCCTAATGCTTATGGCTGCATCAATTTCGTACATGATGGGTCTTTCGATGATACCATTATAAGTGAGTAGAAGGTCTATAATGTTGAATAGAGATCTGAATGCTTTTATATCTCCAGTTTCTTGGTCTCTAAATTCTATAACTAGTTCCACTATCCCCATGGGCTGAGTTGTTCCTCTGCAAAAGCTTGTGATGGGATTCTTAATGGTTTTAAGATAAGTGATTGAGCCTCCCATAGCCTAGTAGGCGCTCCATGAGAGTGCGTTGACAGTGCTTCCATCATCTATCAGAAGCCTTTTCACCAGATAATTTTGGATGTATGCATTAACAACTAAGCATCATTGTGGGGGTGTCAGATATGATCTCCATCTTCTAGTCCGAATGTGATAGTTGGCCTTTGCAACTGGCCTTCCTCTTTTTGAGTTCTTTTCAACCTCTTCTCTCTAAGTTCTTCTCCTTCAAATATCATATTAATAACTCCAGGTACTTCATTTCGAGCCTTTTTTGCTTATGACTTATCTTCATTCTCATCCTCAGAGTCTCGGTGTCTTCATGATGTTTCAGTGAATTTTCTAAGTTTACCATTTTGTATTAATTGTTCTATGGCTCTTCTTAATTCCCTGCAGTCGTCGGTGTCATGGCCATACTCTTGGTAATATTGGCAGTAGAATCTTTTATCTTGCATCGCTATTTTATTAGGGCTCGATCTTCTTGGTACAGGCATTCCAACCCTATTTGCTCTGATCCATATGAGGATCTATGATTTTAAAGCATTCAAAGGGGTGTAATTTTTAATTTCCTTCCTAAATTCGCCTATTGCGTTCCCTACCGAATTTCTAAAGTAAGGAAGTTGGGCTCTAGATCTCCTTGGCTTGGACCTTTCATCCCTCTTGAAAGGTATTATGTCATCATCTCGCCATAGCCTTCTATCTTCATCAAGTTTTATTAGTTTCATTGCCATTGACATGACCTTAGAGAAGGTAGTGGGCTCTTTAGTCATGATCTTATATTTTAGCTTTCCTAATCGTGTCCTATTTTTCATCGCCTTTATAGCTACTTCATCACTTAAGTTCTTGATCTGCATGGCGACTTTATTGAATCTGTCTAAGTAGCTTCTTAGTGATTTTATGGCTTCATATTTGCACATTTGGAGATCATTTATATTCTTTATAGGTGGTATATTGATGATGAATTGGGTTCTGAACTTCTCTACCGACTCTTCAAAGGATGAAACTAAATTTTTAGGAAGTTAGTGGAACCACCTTTGAGCAATTTTGGTGAGCGTACTCTAGAAGACTCGACATAATATTCCATCATTCACATTATGGAGCATCATCTTAGTCTAGAATGAAGAGATATGGATGATCAAATCTCTGGTGCCATCGAATTGATCTAGCTGAGGTAGTTTGAATTTGGTCAAGATTTCGGCTCTGATTATCCTGCTTATGAAGGGTGTAGTTCCCTTTAGGAAAAATTCATCTTTCATCTTTCTTTCTTAGTCCTATCTAAGCTTTCTAGATTGCTTGCTCTACCTTTTGGGCTATCTGAGAATCATCTAGGCCGGGATGACTTAAACCTAGGCCGGGATGACTTAAACTTGATTCTCCTTCCAGATCTTTCTGGGCATCTTTGTCCTTTCAGGAATACTCTGAGATGCCATGAGTGGTACATTTTTCTCCAGATTAGCAGCTCCAGGATTATTCTCTTAAATTAAAGCACTCATTTGTTGTTGCATGAGGGTCATCTAGGCATGGATGTTTTGGATCATTGCCTCTTTATCTAAGGGAGGCAGGTTGAGCATATGGGCTATTGTGTTTATATCTTGTATGCATGTGATAGGGGTTCCTAAAAGGCTTGGGAATGGTACAGAAGGAATGGGTTAGCTAGTATGATGAAATGGGGTGTAATAAGGAAAGCTCGTACCTGGGGTTGCCCAACCTTGAGTAACTCTGAAAAAAGGGATTTGAGATTATGGTCCCACATGATGAATAAGGGCAAACGGGCCAGTGGCCAAAATGGGGGCCAACAAGTTAATAGGAGGAATAGGAGCTGATGGATTGATGGGAGCGTCTTGGGTTGTCCTTGGTGGATTAATATGAGTGTTGGTAGTTGGTGGTGGGCTGGATGCCATGTTTGGAGTTGCTTAGCTTGGAAAATTTGTGATAGTTTTGAATCGAGAGATTTCCCACAGACGACGCCACTTGATAACTTGATTTCAGAACCTCTAAGTCATGCGGTCAAGCAATCAACAAAGAAGCAATGCAAGATGTGGTGTTTCCCCCATAAACCCTCTGATGCTTAAGTCAGAGAGGGTAGAGAAATATTTTTAGAGAGATAATGAGAATAAGAACTAAGAGAATTGAATGAATAATATGAAGAGAGGTGAGGAGTATTTATAGGGAATAAGATGCTCAAACGTGAGAGGAATAGGATTCCTCTTCCTTGTAGGATTTGTCCTTGCTCAAGGCAATTGCTCCTGATCTAGAAGGCTTCCTGATGAAGGACTCTTCCAGATGAGGGACACGTTTTCCTATTTGGACTTAGTCTTCCTTGTTCTGCAAGTTACTTTAAATTAGGAATATAAGTTATTAGTTGAATAGGAATATACCTGAAAGGTATCAACACGTAACTCTCTTAAACTGTTATATTAAGTAAGATCAAAAGAAATTTATAATTGAGTAAGGAAGTGGTTTGACAACTATTTCTTTCTAAAAGTATATGTGATATAAAATTTGAAATTCTACTATTATTTAAATTTATGAAATTAATTTTATATTAAAGATTATAAACATGTGATTTTTGTTTACATACGAAGGATGAAGGTGAAGAGTACTCAACATTGATCTTTTCACCATCATTGGTATCCACTTCCAAGCCATTAATGTGATTTTAATGAAGTATGGTTGTGAAGCTCTTATCAGTGAGAGCGACAAATCCAAAATTAGGTTCATCCCCTTTTGGTGCATTCACGTATCATTCTTGTCACCATGTTATATGCTTTCAATTATAATTCTTATCACTTTGTTATCTAGCTTTGTTACTAGCTTTTCATACTCTTAAATATGCTCACTAGCAAAAGAAAAAATGAAGTAAATTAATGTGCAAGCTTTTTTTTTTATAGAAACATAAGGATAAAATAAATTAATTTTTTTTATTTAGAAACCACACTTGACTTGTTAAAAATTCTATTGGTTGTAAATTAGTGAATTGAAGCGGGTAGAATTGTATACCCTAGTCTTTAGGACTTAGATAGAGCAAGTAGGGTGTCGAACACTGGGAATGTTGTATTTTATATTAACCGAATAGATAATAAGATGGATAGCCAATATATTAATAATGGAAGTTGTTGAATTATTCTAACTATTCTAATTGACTACTAATACACTAATTAATCTAATTATTATAAATATCGAATTAAGGATGGTTTATTAGAACTACAATTCTGAATTAATCAATGAATTATAACAAAGAATGAATACATGCAGTGATTGGAGAATATGGCCTAAAATCCTTAAGTGCAATTGTCGTTGATCAAATAAGGGCATTTCCATCTAGTGTCTATAAGTACTTTCGTATCATTATAGAGATATTAATTTGATATTAATTAAGTACTCAAAAACCATGAAGTTCCATGCCAATTCTTTAATCCCTCGAAATGGATTTCTTATTTCCAGGTACTTTCCTATCCTTTAAGTGAATTCAATTTTTTTTTCACCAAATTACCCCAACTTCCGTTGTGAATAATTTGATTAACACATCATATATGGTGATCAAGAATATATAATTCAATTAAACACTCAATTAAAATCAACTCATTCATGTACTTAAAGAAAATAAAGATGTAATTCATTGAGTCATTCTTCTTTGCAATTCTAACAAACAAAGGACTTAGCCAAGATACATGAAAACAAATAACAACATAGAAAAGGGAAAATAAGAGAAAAGATAAAACCCTTTTTACTAAGTCTTGATGTTCCTTCTTC